>MU614566.1:16041-74481 GCA_025201725.1 Chytriomyces sp. MP71 | reverse complement strand
ATATTCTTTGTTCACACAATCTGCTGTTCCGTTAGACCTCGCGGCCAGTGGAGACTCCATACTTCTTTGTGAACGTTGGAAGGCAGTTTATATGGGCCGATTACACCCTCCAAACGCGGGTGAGGCTTCTTGCTTGCCGAAACTTGTGTTAGCCTTTAAAGACCTGGACTCCCTTTTTCAGCCTGCTCTGTCGTGCTTGATTCTAAAAGACGCCTTTGTGACGTGCCATGATGTGAACCCACTTACGCGGGAAAATATGGACACGGTTCTCGGTCAGTGTGCGGTCTTTCATCCATCTGAAGGACCCAGCCTCCTGACGCCGCGTTCTGTGGAATGTCCAGGGTTCAGCAGTGGAGATATTATGATATATTCGCCTATATCGGGAAAATACGTGCGGAAAAATAAGCAGGTATCTGAGCCTCGATTCTGATGACACTGTCATGACTATCATGCTGACAAGGTCTTTTTGCCGTGTGTTAACAGTTGCCAATGAACAAGTCAGCTGTAACATGTATAAAGTGGCTACCGGTTAGTTCGTCGTTATTTTTTGATGGTTGGCAATATTTGATTGACTGCTTTCATGAAGGGGTCTGAAACGTTATTCATGGCTGGATTTGGGGACGGGACTGTATTAATATTAGATAGAGAGCGAGATGATCACCCGACTGTAGCCCCTGTGGCAATTGATTCCAAGTACGTGGCCAAATACCTACTTTTTCGACCATTCATCATGCAACAGCACCAGCTTCACAGTTTCCAAACCCCTGCAAAAGACGGCCTCTAAAGTAAACCCAGTCTCCCATTGGAACCTATCGAAGCGACCCATTACTTCTATCCAATTCTCCCCCGATAGCGTGCATGTGGCGATCACGAGCCTGGACGGCAGTCTGCGCGTGCTCGATTTCGCGCAAGACAAGCTGCTGGACACGTGTAACAGCTATTTTGGCGGCCTACTCTGCTGCGCCTGGAGTCCCGATGGCAAATTTGTCGCGACGGGCGGAGAGGACGATCTCGTGACTGTGTGGACGTTTGGGGGCCGCATTGTTGCACGGTGTCAAGGGCATTCGTCGTGGGTAAGTGTGTGATTGAGGGTGTGATTTTTGACTGACAACCGCATTTTATGAAAGGTTACGGGCGTCGCATTTGATGCTTATAATTGTACGGAAAGAAATTACCGAATCGGCTCTGTTTCGGAGGATACCAAGTTGTGCTTGTGGGACTTTTCGTCCAGCAGTTTGTATAAGCCGCGATCGGTGCGTGTTGCCTACCCCTTTGCCTGCCTGTGCATCAGTCCAATCCAAAGCATGATCTTTTCACACAGTTTCTCCTTCTTAAGCGTCTATTTTCTTAGAGTCGCAAATCCACATACCGGCCCGACCATGACAAGAGTACGGTTCACCCTGTGTTGCCGAAGAAACAAGTGGCGATGTTGGAGCCCTTCATGGTATTCTCCATTTTTATTCCGCAACTCTCGTTTTCAATCATTGACATTCATTCGGACAAACGATAGGCGCAGAGCATTCACAATGAACCGCTGTGTTTCCTTGCCTTTCGGGAAGACGCTGTTGTGACTGCGGACCGTGTTGGAGCCATTAAGTTTTGGGCGCGGCCGAAAGTAGGTGAGGTGGACTTTGAGCAGCAAGAAAGAGGTGGAGGAGGTATGAGTCACGGTTGAGGTGGCTTGCATGGATTGATTCAGAAACATGCCAATAAAAGATGCGGTGGAATGTATTTACGTGTCATGAAGTAGTAAGAAAGAGACGGTGATACACGAGGTTGCATCTGGATTTACAAAGCTGAAAACAGTTTCCAATATGCCAGATGATTAAATGTGTACTCTCTTGTGCCACCAAGGTCCGTCGATACTTGGTCCAGGTCAATTGCTAGCTCTAAAGTCACGAAACCGCCTGTGTCCTTGTCTGGCTTTCCTTGGCTCGAAGCGGGGTCTGAAGTCACGAAAAACACCTTCGATTTCGTGTTGTTGTCCACAAAAGGTGAAACCATTTTGTAAAGCACCCACATATACCATGTTGGATTGACGACGACGAAGCGCCCCAACGTCTCGGGGTAGTGCTTGCTTTGACAAACCACAACATGTTAATTCCCTTCTATTAGGCACTTCATCAGGCAAAATCGATCTTCCCACCTTAAAACGTTTAGGAACTTAATGGAATGGCTTACTGGAGTCGCATTCATAGGGCTGTCTCTAAAGTCAACAATGATGCAGAGGTTGGTGACGCCCTTTTTCATCAGTTTCTGCGCCTGCTCCATCGTGTAAAAAGTTAAACGCGTCGCCAAATCGTGGTCCTTGATGTGAACGCCGTTCCGAGTGGGCATCGTCATGATAGGGCGACAACTTTTGTCAAACCCGGAAAGATAGCAAATACTGTGTGCACACACGCCCTCTAGACCAAGAATCAACTCGTTGGGCTTATATTCGCGTCTCCTGTTTGTCGTGAAGGCGGCGCGGTCGGTCCTTTACCCCGAACCAAGCGAAGGAGTCATACCATTGCAGCGTTTCTTTCAGCCTCGTCGCAGATTCTTCAATCTTCCAGTTGGTTGACTTCAAGAACTTGATCATTCTCACGTCGTCGCAGTATTCCTTTTCTCCAGGTAACGCATCGCCCGTCAAAGATGCCACGATCCCGTCGAGTTGGGCTTGTAAATCGTGGACCAGCGCGGTTTGTTCGTCTGACAGCGTGTCGAAGGGGTAGTTTTCTGGGACTGATGGAATCAAGTGGGATGGAGGTTCAAAGATAGGGGTCAGTGATACGTCCGTGTTGGATACCAAGAGTTTGCCACTGGCTGGAGACGGTGTTACGGACGATGTTTTCACATTCATTTGATTTAACGTTGAATTTGATGAGAGGCTCGCACGAAACTCCTGATGTTGATCGTGAGAAAAAAAAAGTTTCATTTGTATTTTCGATCATCAAAACGGAACAATGTAACTACTCTTTCACTGTAACTTCCACATTAACTCCCTCTCACTGCGTCTTTACTTCTAATTGTACAACTTTGATGAAAGTCAGGCTGGTGCGCTCAAGACCAATGGGAAGTGCAGTAGCTGGACTTAGTATGTACTGCGGTTTAGATCGCACATATGCTCATGCAGCACTTGACAATGATTGTCACGGACGACTAATTTGGTGTCGCCTTCCAAAAAAGAAAGACCATTGGACAAAGCCAATTAAATCGGGCGAACTTGGGTATATAAAACTACTATTAAGGAGACAGATTGGGATAAGATTGCAATTTTTGGTTTCTCAAGGTGTGAAAAGTTCATAGACAATGTCAAATCTATTTCCAGATTCGTCATTGACGTCCCAGTGGAACACCCAGTAACAGACTGGGAAAAGACACTTGATTGGCTGTGCGGCATGTCGTTCCGCTTGAAACCTTACCTGTGCCCATTTCACTGCACAACAGGTTTTGAACACAGAATGATTTCGGACACTGCACTGTGGCACAGAGTTGGCCCACGAAACACATCAACACTGTTGAGCCTACCCGCATTCTGGCCGTAGACTGAACGTGCCAAACATCGTACACATGCAGACACGCAACAGAAGACTGCTTCGTGTAAGTGCTTTATGTGTATCTTCAGAATGAGCTCTTTTCACGCGAAAAGACGTGGTAATGATTTACGCCAGGTACGGTCTTTCTATGTGGTGGGTTGATGAAGAACATGTACTCGTCCTCGCGCCCAAATTCTGCATCCAGAATGACCTTGACCTCATCAGAGCTTAGATCATGATCTCCTAATGTCCAAAGCACCCAGTGGTTGATGCCGGCTTCCACTGCGTAAGGGAAATGGTTTTTCACGAAGGTGGCCGGCTTGACTGTGCCCGCTGGCATTTCGTCCAGCGCCACGGCTCGAATGCGACCTTCTGCGTCCACTAAGCTATTGAAACCCAGAACGTCCACCTTAACGCAGTCGGAGATCGAGGCGTACTTTGGAACGTGGGTTGACAGGTAGTCGATGTACTTGTTCCCGACTTCTGGTGTGCGCGAGAAGTTCTCTACTCTTCCCTGTTGCACTGTCTGAAGCAGTTGCTCCCATGATTGGATGCCAGTGAAGGGTGCCAGCGTGATGGGTTGCTTCGCTGCCATTTCTCTCGTTTAATTTGTTTTTTTACTGCTGCTTCGTTTGAAAAAGTTGCTTCCACGATTGGATGCCAGTGGGTTCTACCAACTTGACGGGTTTTTTATAGTTAAAAGCAGATATATATGAATAATCTACATCAACACGTTTTATTCATATGTAACCAAATGTAACAAGAGCAGCAGAGAGTGGCTGCGCATAAGAGAGAATATTCGATTCTCAATTGACCTTACTTCTTTGCCCTCCATACGCACACCCGCGTTTACGAATTCATTAGTTGTTGATAAGCCATCAATGGCAAGAGAGGTGCAACGTTGTCCCCTTCCGTCCAGAGTGTAAGCTGCTGCTTTTGTAACAAGACGAAATTTCTCGACGATTCCTCCAAATCTCGAAATAGTTGCTACTCTCATTTTTATTATACGTCTAGATTTTTCGAGGAGACACTCTCTGTTTCATGTGGCCAGTGAGCCAAGTTTGAGATAGAGCCGAAGCTCTGATTCATCCTCTTTTGCCACTGTTCGAATTTCATGCACCTGCGCCGGCATGCATGCTCCGATTGATTATGCGAACTTCGGAGATAATTCCGGCTGTCACACCTTCAGTTTTGTTATCGTTTAAGGTCTTATTCAAGGAGCGGAGACGATGACGAGATGACGACTATGATGCATGCATCTGACCTTCTTATGAGACAGATGATGACCTCAGAAGATGAATGCTGCCAAGAATATTTCAGTTTAACGTACGTACTTGACACGCTCTGTTTACGAGATGGGGACGAGGACGCAAGCGTAGTGCATGTAGATTCGCCCTGCAGGTGCGTGCTTGTTTTTCCTTTTCCTGCGACGGGTGGCAAAGGGGAGATTGCTGGAAGCGACCGCCACCGGGTTGCAATCCAATCTGTCAACCAAATCACAAATCGACTCGATGCTTTCAGACTCCCGGCCTGAACGAACTAGCAGCCGCAGCCCCTCGCCGACCTTAAGTGAAGCCACCACCCTGTCTACCGGATCGTTTGCCGTTTCTGCGCAACCAACGATGAGCCTGATGCCGAGCCTAGTGGCATACCCCACAGCCCGTGCGATCGCGCACCCCGATCGGTCGTTTGCCGATCTGGATGGACTTGTGAGCGATATTGTGAAGCGTATCCTGTACGTGAACGAAGGCGGGGACAAGGTGAGATTGGGTCGCAGGCTGCCGCTGACTTGGGAGTCAAGCCCACATTTCCACTGACTGTCTTGCCCTCCAACCAACAAAAACCGTATTTCAGACGGCGCACTTGCCGCCCGCAAGCCACGGTGGTAGGAAGACCCGCACCAACTCGCTTGTGCCCGGACCGCACTCTCCCCACTCACCCGGTGCCGCCCGGTCCCGCGCAACTCACGCACACGTCACCGTCAACGTGGCCTCCGCCGTGCGGCCCGACGTAGCTCCCGTTGCTCGCTCTCTTAAAGTTATTGGTGGCCGCGTCGACACAACCACCCGCATCGGCGACGTCAAGTCGCGCATTGAGTTTAGGGCTGTGCGCCCCTTGCCTCTTGGTCTCGCTCCCGAACAACAACACCAAGCAGCGCTTTATTCTGGATCAGACTCAGATTCCTCTGCTGCAGCTGCTTTTTCGAAGAGGGGCAGATCGGTGGCCGCTGCCGCGCCCACAACAAGTGGCGGCACTCCCGAAATTAAATCTGCAAAATTTTCACAATCTCTGTCTTTCATCTCTCCCACAGCCACCTCACCATTGCCACTTCAATCATCATCGTTATCATCTTCGTCAGCCTCACCAGCTTCAAAGCCCAACCTCGCCTCAAAGGCATCAACACTGCAACTTAAGACGCCAGCAGATGAGTCCCTACCTGCCTCTCCCCTTCCTTCGCTGCAGGAGTACCTGGGGCCTGTCATGGGTAAAGACGATGAACCGACTTTGGCAGAAGAAATGGCGATGCTCCTCCTCGAAGTATGCCAAGAGTCCGGCACGAGTGCCATGATGTCAATTACCGTTCGGAGTTTTTTGAACCCTGTGGAAGCAACCAACGGTCGGGCACCCGCAAACAGTCGGGCATCCGGCTCCCCTTTGTCCAGCGTGAATGGACCATGCACGGCAGCGGTCGAGTCTGGTGCGTCCACACCTGTCCTTGGAGTGGAAGGGCCATTAGACGTTGCTGAGCTCAGCGAGCAATTAAGTAAAGTGTCGGTCACAACTTCTGCTGTCGGTGGAGTCTGTGGCGCTCGTGAGCTGTGCAGCACAGGTGTGCATGCCTTGTGCGAAGTATGGGGGTGAGCGTTGCCTTCATTAGGGTTTGACTTCGCAACATGATACTTACATCATAGTACTAGTTACCAAATTGGACCTGTCGAAGAGTGTCAATGCGGACCGCATTTAGCAGAAGGGTTTCGACTTTATAAGATGAATAGGGAGGTGGTAATGTGGATGTGTAGCAGCACAAACGGAATTCAAGCTGGTCCTGTGAAGCCTGGAGACGCGGTTTGGAAACTACCGAACGAGACTTATATTTGATCATTTATCTTCTTTCCTTTGGTCCACTTTCTCTCTTTTCTTTATGTTCTTATGTAACATAACCTTAGATTTTCATTCTTAATTATGCAACAACGATCTTATCAATTTTCCCATTTTCGCGCCCCGCACTCTTCCCTCATGGAATGGGTTACCACTTCAATTGTCACAGCCTCCACTGCTGCGCGCCTCTCAAATTCCGCATCAGATGCCAACAAGGATGGAAATTTCTTGCGGTGTTCTGCAAGATGCTTCAATATCTTTACGATTAAGGCGATGTTTTCACGTTCTGTGATACGGTTCATTAGGGCGTCCAGTGTAGTTGAATATGAGGTAAACCAGGAGGGACGACGCTACCCAGCATACCCTCCGCTTCTTGGCGCATTCAGTGGCAACTTCTTTGCGAAAGATGCCGTCCTGGCGCTTGAGTCCGACCCGGTAAGTTCCGGCGGGTGAATAACAATTCATAGTTTGTGAATGGACAAATCAACTTGGGAGTCCAAAACGGAAAAATGAAAGCCCTGAACTAACAGAAACAATGGTTATTAACATACTAAAACCTAGAATGAAGTGTGGTTTTCCATTACAAGCATCCGCTCTAAATACCTGATTTTTGTAAATGTTCATATTTTCAATCGACCACTCACAGCATATCCACGACGAATCACACCTTCAAGAAAAGCCCTAAAGATTCCAAACAACGTTCCCCCACATCCTTCATTTTTATATATCAAATACATGCCGTGTGTCATATGTGCCGCATCCATTGCAGGCCTTGTGCACCAATGTAGTCGCGAAATGTGTTAATATAAAGTTAACACAAAACTTTAACAATTACTAAGCTCGCACCATACAAATGGCAGGATTATAACGGCTAGTGAACTCTGGAATGTTGGATTTCAGTCCACGACTCTGTGAGCTACGAAACTGGGTGAATATGGCCGCATTTGTGAAACAGGCCCAGAAGATTCTAGTGAAGGAAACGAAATCGCACGGAGGCGAATCCTTCTGCGGAAACACCAGAAGTTGATTGGTAAGGAGTTGCGCGTTATGTCAGAAAGGTGGTAAATTCTTTCTTCTGATGGTGCGATACAGAGAAGAAATGATGCATACAGGCGTTGGCATTGGAATTCAGGATGGAAAGAATGTACTGGTTAACAACCTTTCGTTCTTTATGTAGCAGCAGTTTTGAACTTTAGCTTTGAAACCTTGAGTTTCCAAAAAAATATTGATGAGACGAAAGGGCAGGAACAATAATTGAATGTTAACCTTTGGTCCATTGAGACCTGTCAAGTTTTGAAAAACAAAAAGACAACACCAGAAAGCTGTCCGCTTTTATAGGATGTGTCGAAAGAATCACGTAAATACTCACCACTTTTTTCATTGATGCATGATTTTTACGAGGATAGAGATGATATGTTGACGAGGGTTTTTGAAAGTAGAGGAGCAGCGACCACAGGAGTCACAGGGTTCAAGGAGTAACTGGGACAAAGGAATTAAGTACACGAAGATACTGACGGAAAATGCGCATATCAATACCAAGAGAAGAGACAGTCATGCCTCACTTTTTTTATTCAGTTAGGAAGAAAACTGCCCACTTCAGAGACTGCGAAAATCCGACCGAGAGTTCTATAGTAAAGCACGGTAAGCATGGAATGCATACCTCATTCTCAGCCAACTTTAGCGTCCGATTCCACAGTCGTTTCCATTTTTTTCGCTTTCTGATTGGTTCCCTTCGAACAGATGCTTAAAGTCGAAGTTGAATATTTTTATTAGAAGCCGCAGCGGAGACGGCCACAATATAAAAACAGTGTCAGCAATTTCCGTGAGGGAAGAGTGTCGGGCGCGACATTGGTGGGGTAAAAAAACTAAATGGGCAAGATTGTTCTTCTTTCACAGTTTACATGAAATTCTTTCTCATGTACGTCGTTACGACGTCGAAAGTAACGAGAAGGATTCCTCCTCCGGGGCCCAATCGGAGCACTTTGGGAACGAACCTGCAGAAGCAATATCAATCCATGGCAACATTCAAGCGATTTTCCCGTAACCACCCACCCTTTGTACAATGCGCCAAAGCCTTCCTCACGAGCAATTGTGGCGATGGCCGGGAAGGACCAGTTGTATCTAAAGATAAAGGGCAAATTGGAGTTCAGGATTTGTACGCGAGCGGTTAAGATCAAACTTACTTGAAAGGCGCAGTGATTTGTCCCTGCACGCGAGACTTGACGACATCAAATGGAGTCTGGTCAACGGGGGAAAAGGGTTATGTTGGCCAGCGACACATGAGCATGAAACTCGTGGGAATTTCACGCATGCCAGCTCAACCTCCACATTGTGTACATGAAACTCATGGGATCCCCATGCGCCACCCCGACCCGAGTTGGAGCTTAAATGTGTCCAAAAAATTCAGTTGCTCACGTTCAAAATCGTTCCGACCGTTCCTCCGATCGTTCCAGCAACAAAGTTGTTGAACATTTTCCCCTCCTTCGTATCAGCTTTTGGCAGCGTAGAACGAACGGCCCTATGTCGAGAACTCACTCATTAGTAAAAGGACGGTAGCAACACAGATTTTGACAGAACTCACTGGATGCATCCAAAGTAACCAGCGTTCCAGAAAATGTGACGGTACGCAGTCGCTTCGACACCTTTCCAGAATCCAGCGAATCCCTCCTCGGCCCAGATCTTGGCCACGCAGTCTGCGGTGCCAGTGTACCTGCCAGCCTGCAATGCAATAGAAACCGGACGAAATTAGCTCATAGTTTAAGGCCGACCATGAAGCCTCAAGATGCGTACGTTTCGCTTGTCTTGCAAACGAATTTTGATGAGGTCCGGAGAGACCACTACGACACTCTCGGTCAAACCGGCGCTCATTCCCGTCACGATCGACAGAGTCTGTGCATCTTTAAAATAAGGCTTGTAGAACCTCGTGTACTCCTCGTTCGCCGTGAACTTGATGGCTCTCTTTGGTGCCTCGACCATGATCGGCGGCAAAATACCGCGATAGAGCGCCGCAGGTCCCTCCTGCTTCACAATCTTGGTGAAAGCATCCCCCAAGTTCTTGTATGCGTTTTCTGCGCCAGTGACTTGCAGTTGGAAGCGGGTCTTCACCACATCGAGTGGGTAGCACACGAGGATTTCCGTCACTCCGGCGATGGCACCGGCAGTCACGTTCATCCAGAGAGGAAGAGGTTTTTCTGGCATGGTTGGGGTGAATGCGTGAGTTTTTCCACGATCGAGTGTCGATAAAGTGCAACGGAGGCGAGCAGTGCGGATCCACGCCCTTCCACGATCTGCGCAGAGTGCATTCGTCCCTCCCGGTCCCGGGATATAAACTACTGGAATCGCATGGATCAACTGGCGGGGACCGTCTTATCACTTACCGGCCATTTTTGTTGGAATTGATTTGTCGACAATTCCGGGGGTTACCGACTCCTGGCCCACAGTTTTTAGATGCCGAAAGGAAAGAAGGGGACAAAAAACGCGGTCGACAAAGCCCTCGCTGAAGAGGAAGAGCGGAAGCGCCTTGACGAAGGTCAGCGCAATGGCTGTGGAGGCCCTCCACCACATTAACCCTCATGTTTGGATTAATCTAGAGGCCCGCCTTACCGAGCTCAGAGCAAAGAAAGAGAAAGAGATCAAAGATCAACGGGAACGAGAGGCCTTTGAAGCTTTCTTTAACCAAGTGGGTCGCTTTCTGCAACAAGTTACGAGAAACCAACACTTCTCATTCCATCAGGAAAAAGACCGCCTAGAAGAGGAAACCCGAGAATTCCTCAATCATGTGGAATCGTTGAATACCGTTATCAAGAAGATTACGACTGCAAAGAGGAGTGAAACTGATGTTGGTGGTGTTCATAACGTTGTCAGTTCTCTAATCCCAAGTTTATCAGTGGAAGCGGTTTCTCGAATGCAGCATTCTTCCTGATCCTCAAAACGAGCCTGAATTGAATACGTATTTGAGTCTTTGGGCGGAAGAGCCAGTTGGAAACGATGATGACCCATCAGTTCAAGCCTTGATAGATGCCCTTCCGGGTGCTGAAAAGGTGGGCACTGGATAAAGGTGTATTCACGAAAATGACGTGTGCATTCAATTGTTAGCTCTGCAACAATATTGCGGAGGCCATTTCCATCGAATGTGACAATCAGAACCAAGCTGCCCAAGTGAATTTACGCGTTCACCTCGCAACGATGCGTCAACTCATTCAATCAAAATGGGACAAAGTCTCTTGTCGAATAATTCAGGTTAGCCGTTCGGCCCCGTCCTCGCAAGCGCTTACCCCTGCATGTAGCATTACGACCATTTTGAATGCGAAGCCAACGAAAACTTTCATTTTTCCACGTCCACAACGGACTACATTTGTGGCCTATGGGGTAATTTAACGAGGAATCCAAGGTAAGCGTCGAATTGGCAACAAGCTTGTGAGCTGAGTATGAATCAAAGGCATAAAATCATCGAATATGGGGACATCAAACTTTCAATGACTCTTCCAAAACCGATATCTCTTGCGAATGTGGCAATTCGCATGCTGTATGAGTCCGGATTTACGGTCAGCGCGCCATACTTCTTTCAGGATTCAGAGCAACATATGTCCGTTATCGGAGGAGTGCTGTTTTTAGACTTATTTGAAATGCCTGAGGCTCCAAAAATTATGAGTCACATGGCAATTCGTCAAAGTAGGCTCCACTCTTTTCAACTTTTTTTGAAAGTTTATAAGTAATCTTTACTCAGTTTTGTCTCCCACTGGGAAGCTTAAAGTGATTCAGTATCCATTCAAAAAGACTGTAACAGAAGCTGCTGAGGAAGAAGGAGAGGCAGAAGGGGCCACATCGGATTACAACGTTTGGCCGGCTCAAATTACCTACGAGATATCTCCCGATAGCTTTATTCACAAAGAGTCAGCGAAAATGATGTCATGGGATGAGGTAGCAATGGCATGGTCGGAAGACAGCATTGGGGATGTCGAAATCAATATCGGTGAGTGTCAAATGGCTCAGTTTCTGTCTAACCTCAGGTCCTTCCTAGAAACGGGTCAAATCAAATTCAGAACAACACAATTTAGACCAACCGCGTTTATGCAGGTGAATGCAACATATCCTGCTTGAAAGAAAAATTCATTGGTAATTTTAGAAAACTTATGCCGAACTTCCTTTCATGGATTGGTCAATCGAGTCAACGGAAGCAGGACGCGCCAAAGTTAGGATCCAGGGCACATCGAATGAAATCAAGTTTGAAATGTTAAATGGAAAATGTCACTTGATCAGTCCGATGACCGCATATCTGGAAAAACATATGGCAGGACAATGGTTCACGCCGTCACTATTCTTCATGGTTTGTGGGATTTGAGCCGGTGGACTACAGATTAATCAATTTCACAAAGAAACTCTCACAAGTCGGTCTCAACTTCCAAGGACCTCAGTCTCTTAAAGGTGTTGATATTGACCCGAGCATTATAAAGGTAAACCCAATATTTGGATCCTGAGAATTCTGAATCACTCGCAGAACCCAGTGCTAGAAAACTTAGCAGTGGAAGGCATCGGCCTTTGTAGCCAACTATTCGCAGTTCGGAGGAGTCTATCCAACAGGATTGTCTCGAGCAACAAAATAGTAATGCAAGTCCAGCAGCTCGTTCCAGGACAAGAAATATCTGAGGACCCTGTGAGACACAGAACCAATTTCCAATACTGTTACTAAATGACTGCCACACAGGCAAGCTGGAAAACTATTCTTTTTGATTCGTCATGCAGAATTGGTGAAAATGATCAAAAGTTTGGATTCTGGATTCCTGAAGGGGAGGTCACAGAGGAAACAAAATATGACACAGCTAACAGCGACAAATTCACTGTAAGGACACCTTATTCAAGAATGCAGTTATAAATAATCCTTGCACAGCTTCATTCCACCATTTATAGTCTTCTTAAATCATTGGTGGATGACCCGAAAGCTCTAACGATTTTGGAAGGCACAGATCCCGTTTTCGCCAAAACAGTGATTGAGATACTTCAAGCAACGCGTCTTCTCGCTTTTTCGGGATAATAAAGCTATTTTTATTGAATCCTTTCAGTTTTAAGCTTGTGTTGCAAAACCAATGAATCCATCTTGCTTGTTGCGACCTCACAAATAAATCAAGTGAGCTTCTGGAAAGGGAAGGGCAGAAGGAAACATACCATGTCCAGCATAACGCCAAGCTTGAAACGGAGCAACTGATTTTCAGCTTCCAACGCTTGGTTCTTTTCCAACAGCTCTTTCACTGCTTCTTTGGATCCCGCGCTATCGGAAATCCATTGTCTATTTTCATATGTGAGGTTGGTCTCGCCAAGCTGAACGTGGATGGGGTCTGCTTCATCCTCCGCGTCAAAGCGCAGTGGGGTTCCTTTGGTCGGAGATCGCGTGAAACTGGGCAGGGGCTGATTAAGTGGTGGACTCAATCTTGAGAATGCACATGCTTTACTTTTCTGAGAAACGGCGGATACGGTTCATTCCAAAAATGTTTTTTTGGGGCGTGACAAGCCCTTGACAAACAATGATCAAAGCAAGGAGAAAGATCAACCCAAGCGAAGGGGGCTTCTCTGATCTTGAAAGTACTTGGCAATACTAAAAGCAATATCCAAACTTTGTTCGTAATTCAATCTGAGAACGAATCATAAGAAAACAGTCGGTGGGATACGATGAAACACGCACCTAGGATCACAGAAAGTTTGGTAGTTGGTCGACAAGTCATCTGCTGAGAGCTCCATAGATCCTCCAATGGCCTCCGTCACATGGTCTCCAGTAAGCTCGAAGTGCACGCCTCCGAGGCTAGATTCATTTTGAAGATGGATTCTGAAGGCTTTGCCAAGTTCCTAGAGCAATAGCAGATCATGAGAAAGAAAGTTCATATAACATTAGTCACCAAACAGATGCACAAACCTCGGCAATGTTGTCGAATCTTCTTGTCTTCACGGAATTCACGGTCTCCGTATTTCCGTGCATGGGATCACAGCACCACACTACCTTGTGTTTCGTCGTCTTGACGGCTTGAATGTGGGCCGGAAGAAAGTTTTGGATTTTGTCATGGCCATAACGAGTAATAAGGGTGACCTTTCCTAAACGAAAAAAATCGGTTACTATAGAGCATCTCATAGGGAACTACTTAAACGAAAATGCACACCAGTCTCAAAGTCCGGATCCAAAATATCCAAAACACGAATCAACTCTTGTGGGTCCATGGATGGTCCCACTTTCACTCCGATGGGGTTGGCAAGACCTCTAAAGTACTCCACGTGAGCACCGTCGAGCTGTCTAGTGCGGTCTCCGATCCACAAGAAGTGCGTGCCAAGGTTGTACCACTTCTTATCGGTTCCTCGCTGGGTGAACTGCTGCTCGTAGTCCAACAGCAGTCCTTCGTGGGACATAAACATATCGACGGTGCTGAAACTATTTTGCGACTCGTCGTCCGCTCCAATCGTCCTGTGAAAGTCCGTGCGATCAGATTTTACCCCAGTTTAAAATAAAGCTCATCGACCCACTTCATAAAGTCGAGGGCATCGTGAAGTCTATCCACAATCCCTTGATATTCGTTACGAATCTTTGGGTTGCGAACATGGGCAAGGTCCCAAGAATCCAGGTTCCTAGTTTGAAATGAGTGATCCAGCCAATTTATAGCCAGGTAGGTTACCAAGAGTCCGGATGATGCAAGTCCGCGAATCCGCCAGCCAAGAGCAAGCGCACGTAATTGTTGGTGGCGGCAGAATGGAAGTAGGCTCCGAGAAGGCGTTCCGGATCCGGAGTGCGATCATCGAGGTCGATCCCGTTCACATTGTCTCCACGGAAAGCAGTGTATTCCTTGCCATTGATCATCTCGGTAGGCTTCGAACGCGGCTTTGCGTACTGTCCAGCCATGCGTGCGATTCGCACAACCGACGTGCGGCCTCCCCAAGTCAAAATGAGAGACATCTGAAGCAGAACCTTCAGTTTGCTTTCAATTTGATCCTAGCATAGTTGAATGCACGTTTAGGACGTGCATGTGAAATAAGATAAGGGCGTCAACCTGAGAGCAGTAATCGAAAAGCTCAGCACAGTCTCCACCCTGAAGTAAGAAGCGCTTATTCTCCGCGACTTCAGCGAGCTGTTTCTTCAGTCGCTTGATCTGATGAAGGGTACGGCATTAAGAATGCACAATGTGGGACAATGGATCAGTGGAAACCTCGGCTTCAGATACAAGAGGCGGAAGCTTCTTGAGCTTGCCCAACACTTTGTTCAGCTTCGCCTGATCCTCGTAGATGACATCCTGAACTATCTTTTTGCCCTTCCAGGACTCTGGACTCCAGCCTTGCGTGCTTGACATCTTGATTTTTTGGCCTTTTCCGTGACATCATTCCAAACTCGGGTTGTCACCTTCAGTCAACGGTGACATCGCGCATAGCTAAAAGACTCATCCACGTCTGTTTACCCATAAAACTCGAAGAAGATAAAAAAGAAGCAACGGTAACTAATCTACTTTGATAGACCCGTAGATCTTGCGTACAAACAGGAAGCATGCAACGAACCCAATGGTTCCCTGCAGAATAAAGTTAGTGCCTCTTATTTGATATGATCCATAACTTGAAGCTCATATTGAGTTACCGTCAAACTGAACAACCCGAACGCCATAACAGCGGTCCAACCAAAGTATAGAACGGTTGACGCGAACTGCTCATATTTAAGTTTAGTCACGTAGTAGACGATTCCGTATAGGTAGAAGTAGAATGCGGAGGCGCCACTTGTAAAGTACGACTTCCACCACCTTCGGTGAACAAAATCAGTAAGTAAAAATGGATAAATCGCTTCATTTACCAGTGGTAGTCCTGTCGAACATGATAGATTAGGAATGACGTAGTATGAATTTGGAAAAGCCTCACCTCAGCACACAGGTGGAAGTAGCAAAGAAGAACCGCCACTTCGGAGCAGGTGATAATCAAAATCAAAAACACTAAAAACAAGAAACCAAACACATAGTAGACTTTGTGGAACCAGATACTGTTCATGATAAAGTACAACTCGATAAAGATGGCACCAAAAGGCAATATACCGCCCATTAAGACCACAACAAGTGGTTTCAGGTAGAAGACTTGTTCAGGGATCTGACGGGGAATTTGGTTGACGCGAACAGGGTACTCGATTTTCTGAATTTCCAATCACACGTTAATCAGATACACAGACCATTTCAATAATACAAACCGGCTGCTTGAAGCCAAAGTAGGCTCCCAAGAAACAGAGAGGGGCGGAAATAAGTATCCAGAGAGAAAACACCATCAGGATAGTCAAGAACGGCACGGCTCCCGAAGAGTGAGCACCAACAAGGAAGAAGTTGAGGATAATAAAGATTCCAAAAATGATACTGTCGATGAGATGTTAGGATGGACCATGCAGGAGGCTCAAATCTGCCTACCCTGGGAACATGAACGCGCTGAGCATCACATTCTTCTTCCATGACTGACCTCCAAACATCTTGTAGATGCGCGCGGACACAAACCCGGCAATCGATCCGAACAACACATAAAACACAAGCATAATCGTTGATAGAGATCCTCTACTAGAGGGTGAGAGAAATCCCATGATGGCGAACACTGCATCGTTTTCGATCAGCAAAAACATTCGGGCAGCCACTGCACATACATAGAGTCATGCAGGTCATGACAAACGTCTGGGCACCGCTTCCAACTAATACAGACAGGAAGATGCCATGAACAGGTGTCCGGAACACATCCCCATGGACCAGTTTCCATCCGAAGTCTTCTTGAGGATCCTCCTGGAGATGAGAGTAAGCCAGCAACGAGAAATAAAAGCAACCGCACCTGGGAGTCAAGTTGGTTGTAACGCGCGATATCCTTGTGCAACGCGCGGACGAGAATCATTCCGACCATTCCAGAAAGGAAGAGGACAATGACGACCGAGTTGATCAAGGAGAACCAGTGAATTCGTGGCTCTGAGGATGCCGTCAACGTCAAGTATTTTTCCCAACGAATGCTAATGGGGGGCTATATTAGCATACATAACGTTCATTCGACAGGATCCACCTCCATGGAATATCAGATTTCTGTGAAAATGGAAAGTGCATAAGGACACGATAACGAACAGCGAATCACAACTAACCTCCCAAGTAACACTGTATGCGTATTGAAATTTCGTTTCCTGCTTGTCCGAAAGTTCCAACGGTGGGACGTCCGCGTTGAAGACGCAGTTTTTGGCGTCAGCGATACTATGAGGATAGACGAAAGCCCCCACAACGCGGTAGTTTCCATCATCGATTTGATTATATTGCACTCGAATATCGTAATAGTTGTTCAAGTATGCCTTCTTCGTGTCCTGATTTGGTCATCAGATGTCAAGTTTGTCAATCGGTGAAGTCATCAACTGGAGTCGTTTCTTTGAACTCACTGGGCTGTAGTGTCCAAAATCAAATCCCATGTTATAGTATTCCTTATTCGTCTTCTTGTCGGTCGTGAGCTTTGCAGCTGGAAGTTGATCAATCACCCTAGAATCAGAGCATTTAACTATGCGTCCACGTCACAATAGCGGAAGATGCCCACCAGTTCTGCACATATTTTTCCTTGATCAGATCATTGACAAAAGAGGTGTCCTTCGCGGGCATGACGATGGGGTCCTTGCAAAGCATTTTACACTTTTCGTTGACGAGCATCTTGAGCTATTTGATTGTCGATGCATGCGCGTAGGACAGTCAGGGACGCGGCCGACGGGTGGGGCCTCGGGCCTGGGGGCTCACCTCGAACCGTGAGTCGTAGAAACGGTCACCGAAGAGCATCGAGCCCAGGTTCTCGGACTGAGCCGCTTTGCCGCCATCCGGCTCGCAGAAATGCAGCTGTTCATAGTAGAAGTCATACGGGAGTACCTGGTGATGGGCGCGTTAGCCCTTCGGTTCAGCGCTGGGCTTCGAACAGAGGACCCATACAAACCGAGTCCGGCGATGACAGTGCGTTCACGAGCAGGGGTACGTCAACACCTTTTTTGTAGTTCTTGGGAGCCATGCCGGGCAGGTAGAAGCCATGGGCGGCACCCACGAGCGCGCTCGCAATGAGTGCCCTCATCATCATCTCCTTTCACGAAATGTTGCTGACCTCCACGTACACCACCACGACCACACTTCACAACCAGACGTAAGTTAGTATTAATTTTGACGCCTTTTATTGTAAACCTACCTGTCAACTACAAATGCTTCAACTTTAGCAAACTAACATATATGCATTTGCTGTCGAAACTTCCCTTGCCTCATCGTGACTTAAATATGGATTGTTCCTTGTCAAAGGTGGGTGGGGCCATTAAAAATGACCTTATCAATGGAGAGAGGAGGATAATCGGGTTCTCCGTCCATCTACCCCGGATAATTGCATAAACCATTTTTCACGAGGCGCCACATCAGCCTGTCATCGGGTGGAACGGGGATTTTCGGAACGCAAACTTGTCGAGAAATGCTTTCGTCCGAGAAGGCTGCCGCTTGGAGTGCCTGGCACTGGAAGCAACAACCCAGCAGCATGACTGCATTCCGCGAATTCGTCAACAAGCGGTGCAACTTGAGCTTGAACAGCTACGACGAGCTGCGGGCCTGGTCCGTTACGGAGATCGAAAGCTTCTGGGAAGCTGTGTGGGTCTTCACGGACATAATCGCTTCCGTCCCGCATATGCAAGTAGTGGAGGATGTTCCCATGGGCAAGATCCCAAAATGGTTCATTGGCAGCAAGTTGAACTATGCTGAGAACATGCTGTGAGTTGTACGCCCCATTTTTGCTGCGCAAATGGTCTGATCGGCCGAATCAACAAAACCAGCCGCTTTCGTGATGATAGACTGGCCATTATCAATGCGACGGAGTGTGGTCTTGGGTCTTCATTGACGTATGCGGAGTTATACGAGCAAGTTCGGGTTTGTGCGAGTGCATTGAAGAACTTAGGACTCACTGCTGGAGACGTTGTTGCTGGATACATTACCAATTCCTCCGAGGCAGTGGTTGCCATGCTTGCCACTGCTTCTATTGGCGCCATCTGGTCATCTTGCGCCCCTGACTTGGGTCCCTCTGGCGTCATCGACAGATTTGGGCAGATTCAACCTAAGGTTCTGTTCACTGTGAACGCCGTTCTATACAATGGCAAGATTCACAGTCACAGTGAGAAGGCCAAGACAGTAGTTGCAGGCTTGCCATCACTTCAGAAGGTTGTTTTTGTCAAGTCTGCCGAATTGGCCTTCAGTCCTGTCGAAGTTACGAATGGGTGAGAGCGCGATAGTAAACTGGTATATGATCTCACTAACTGCGGAGTCTCAGTCAATCGTATGAAGATTTTATGAGCACGGCGGGTTCGGAAGAACTTGTTTTCCAGCAAGTTGATTTCTGTCACCCCCTGTTTGTCTTGTACTCTTCTGGAACCACTGGTGAATAGGCTTACGGATATGTTTTCCATTTGTCTTCAATGTAATTATTTCAGGTAAGCCCAAGTGCATCGTTCACTCTGGTGCAGGAGTGCTTCTTCAACATAAGAAAGAGCACATTATTCACGGTGGCTTGACCCGTGACGATGTCTTTTTGTATTACACGACTACTTCTTGGGTTCGTGTGTAAAATATTGCGTTCTTTATGAGGACTCACTCTTGAGTTTATGACAGATGATGTGGCAATGGCTGGTCGGAGGCTTGGCTGCTGGATGCACCATCGTCGCATATGACGGAAGTCCCTTCAAGGGTTCTGCTACGCGTCTGTGGGACCTTGCGGATGAACTTAAGATCTCGCACTTCGGTGTTTCTGCGAAGTACCTTCACACAGTCCAAGAACTGAAGCAGGAGCCTATGTCCAGTCACAACTTAAGTAGTATCAAGATTATCTACTCCACGGGCTCCCCTCTTCATCCGGAACAGTATGACTTCGTGTACTCAAAGGTCAAGAAGGACGTTGTTTTGGGCTCCATCACTGGCGGAACTGATATTTGCAGTTTGTTTGCCGGCCATAATATTGAAGGCGACGTTCACCGTGGCGAAATTCAATGTCGCTCGCTTGGAATGGCGATTGAAGCCTGGGATGACGATGGCAAGCCTGTTATCGGACAGCCCGGTGACTTGGTTTGTGAGTAGGCCATGAACATTTGTCATTGTCACTTGTAACTTTACTTTTCAGGCGTCAAGCCATTCCCATGCATGCCCGTCTTCTTCTGGGATGACCTATCTGGAGAAAAATACCACAACGCCTACTTTGCTAATTTTGAAAACGTTTGGTACCACGGTGATTTTATGGAAGTAAACCCCCAAACTGGCGGTGTCGTAATGCTCGGGCGCAGGTAAGCTTACTCTTTTCCTGATTGCTGTCTTACTTTGAACGAGCGCAGTGATGGTACCCTAAAGCCGTCCGGAGTTCGCTTCGGGAGTGCTGACTTGTACAACATCATGGTCGCCCACTTCATCGCGGAAGTATCAGACTCACTGGTGGTATGTTGGCTCCTTCTACATTCAGGTGAAAACTGAGCAGATGTTTCATGCAGGTCGGACAGCCATACAAAGGAGATGAGCGAGTTTTGATGTTTTGCAAAATGGCTCCCGGGAAAGAATTCAATGCCGACATTGAGAAGAGAATCAAATCCAAGATCCGTGAGGAGCTGTCCGCAAGACACGTTCCAGCAGTCATTCTTCCCATCACAGACATTCCCGTGAGACTTGATTTTTCTATCTAAACCTGTGGGCTCTAACTTTTCCTCCACGCAGTACACCTTGACTGGAAAGAAAGTTGAAATCGCAGTCAAGAAAATTCTGAAAGGTGAAACCAAATTGACACGCACAGCCCTCGTGAACCCTGATTCGCTGGACCTATACATGGCATTGTTCCAAACAACCCTCAAACTGGAGTAAAAGTAAAGATTTATTTTCGTCAACGTTCAACGAGTTTCAACACATACACGACACATGTGGAAAAAAAAATAGTAATCTAAATATCCGAGGGAGGAGGCGCATGTCCCATAGCTCGAGCGGGTGCGCGAGTGCTTGGCATTCCTGGCCGAGAACCAGGCCTGGCAACTCTCTGACCAGTCATTCCCGCCTGTACGGGCTTCGTCGCCACTGGAATGACATTGCTCATGCGGTTTTGGTTCAAGTAAGCAGGATTTGAGGGCCGTTGTTGAGACGAAGGTCCTGGTCCTGGGTATGAAAGTCGACTTGGAACAGTGACAGAGTTCATTGGCCTTTGCTGTGGCGCTGTATCAGGCCCAGTCCTTTGTGGGATGGAGGCATTCTGAGACACAATAGATTGAGTTGGTCGCTGAGGTGGGACGGAGGAACCCGAATTGCGACGACCTTGCGGTATTTGAGGTCCACTTCCTGATATAGCAGAGGAGTTTTCTTCCGAATTTTCACCAGCGCCATCATCCACCTGCAGCAAGTTTAGTAACTAAGCAATACTTCACGTACAGGATTACTCACCGCAGGACTACCAAGTGCCCCTGCAGACACAATCTGAGCTCCTGCTGCTGGAAGGAAGGATTTGAAGGACGGTGCCGGTGCGGAAGCCGTAGGTTTGCCAGATTTCATAACATCGACATATTTGTTTCTCGCCCCGCGCCTTCTGCCGGCACCGACAGCGCCGAAGGAAGATGAATTCACATCTGCTGAATCCCCGCCGTTGTTACCTAAAGTGCTGGACGGGCGTGCAGGTGCAGGATCCGCTGTAACAGTAACGGTTGAGCGAAAAAATCAATCAGAGAGATCAACGAAATGATACAAACATGGCGTTGGAGTTGAAAGTCGGGAAGCAGGGGCACTCTGGGAGGATGCCATAGGGGGAGGAGCGACGTCCTTTGTGGAAGCGACGGCCTCGCCGGTCTTGCCGTGCACCCATTTCTTCTGAACAGGATCATACACCAGCTGAAGCGCGCTTCCTTCGTGGACTTTGTGAACTTTCTTGCCATCTTTCTCTTCTGGGGCGCTCTTGCCTCCACCAAAGAGAGATGGTAACGACGGGAACCAAGAGCTTGTTGACTTCCTCTTCTCTTCCTTAACCTCTGCCTGCTTCATTGGTTCCGGCTCCCTTTCTTTCTCTTTCTCCATGGAATCAAACGATGCTGATTTTTGTGGTTTCTCAGGTGCAGGTACATTGGGTTTCGCAGATGCAGGAAGTGGTGAGATATCATTGAGTGGTTGAGAGACATTTGGCAGACTGCTGCGTCTTCCAAAGGCCGGAGGAGGAGGAGCAGTAGCAGGTGGCGGAACAGCTTTTACGGACTCCTGACCATAGCTCCCATACGAGTTGTCACCATAAGCGTTGTCCGCGTAGCTGTGTTTTGGGCCAGACTCTTCATACTGGTTTTGGTCAAGCTCCCCAGCATTTCCGTATCCGTAATTGTTTCCGTAACTTCCCTCATCTCCAAACACTTGTTCCTGAGCATAGCCCTGTTGATCGCCGTATGCTTGCTCGTCTCCGTAGCCTTGCTGCTGGTCCGTGGATACTGGATATCCGCCTGCTTGACCGATAGTAGATGACTCATAGTTCTGGTATTGGTCTCCAGATGGGTAGCCGTAGCTGTCGTACGACTGTTGAGGCTCAGCGACGAAATCATTAGCTTGATCCTGCTGCTGTCCGGCATCTTGATCGTACACAGTCGTGTCATATCCACCATTTTCATGTCCGTACTTTTCATACTGCTGATCCTGGTAGTACTCGTTACCAACAGTTTGCCCGTTGTCATAGCCGTTTCCGTATCCATTGGTGTCCACACCAGAGTTGTCGTAGCCGTTCCCGTATCCATTAGTGTCAACACCCGAGTTATCGTAGCCGTTGAAGGATTGGTCGTTTCCATAGCCCATATTGTTGTAGTTACCTCCATAGTTGTCCATTGGGCTGTTGTAATAGTTTTCTCCAGCAGTAGGCACAGTTCCGATCATTGGAGGAGGAGGGAAGAATGCCGCTCCAGGTTCGTCGTTTTTTGCAGGCGCATCGCCGACAATTGAAACTTCTTTCCCGGAAATATCTTCTCCGACAGCATTACTCATCAAGCTGTTGATTCCGCGATCAACAAGATCCCGGAGTGACGAAAATGTCTTTTTAGTGCCATCCTTCCCAACCAATGCTCCGCTTCCGTTACTCATCACACTGGACGTTGATAGGCGCTCACTGAGATCCTTTAACGCGTCGATGAAAGTCTTGTGGAAATACGGGCTTCCTTTCGAGTAGTTTTTGACCAATTGTTCGATTGCATCGCAGTATTGGGTTGCCTCGGCGACGAAACCAAGCTCGGCCAACCAATGCGCGTGGCTTAGCTTTAGTGCTTGCAAATGCGGGAGACCACCTGCAATGCCAAGCCCACCAATCTGGCTCTGGGCGAATTCAAAGACTTCTGTCATAAAGAGAGCCATTGGGTCTTTCAAAAAACGCGAGTAATTGTACATGTGGTTTCCTCCAAGCAGGACAAATTTGGCGTTCTGTCCATCAATGCCTGTCAAGGGACTGTGATTTAGAGAGAGCAAGTAGCTGCGAAGGTATAGGTTAGTTTCAAAAGTATGAGTACGTTGTCAAACGTACCAAACATGTGCTGCAGACGTCATTCCGTGTGATTGCAACTGATCTCCCAAGGCACTGATGGCGCTCGTGTCGCCCGGTGTCTTGTTTGCTACAATTAGGGCAAGGATCTCCCGCCAACCAGAGAGGGAGGACTCCGCTCCTCCTTCCAAGCCGGCAAAATAATCAAGCACTCCAGTCTTTCCGGAACCACCAAACAAAGAGTATAGGATGCAAAGGCCTGGACGATCCGTTGTGGGTTGCGTTGGTAAGGTGCTGTTTCCGGTGGCAGTCTTGAACTCCACGCGAGAAAACGATAAAACTACATCGCGGTAGGTATCTTTGTCAATCTGCGCAGAAATAACGAGAGCATGCGCCCATAGTCTATTATCCACGGCCATTTTGCATGCTGTTATTTTGTCCCCGTGCAACAAACGAGATTGAATCTCATCAAGCCTGGACACCTGAGAGCTTGAAGGAACTGAAGCGATGAGAAGATCACGAAGTTGTTGAACGGATTCCGGCTTGCCACTAAAGGCCGTGTTACTAACCATTCAATCCACTAAACCAGATCCTCGTAAGGGAGACTTACCCCAGTAAAACACCCTCACACTCCACCAAAAGCTTCAATAGTTTCCATAACAGCACGGCATCGCCTCCCATCGTCCCCTCCGCCCCAACAGACTCCAAAAGAGAAACCGCGTCATCCGCCATTTTGACAACGTCCTTCTTTTTGAATTTTTTGGAGGTGTTACCAAGGATGGGTGCCCTCACGCCCTGCGTCACCTCGCGCAAATTCTGGGCGCAGTACTTGACACTCAACAGAGTCACTTTGCCTGCACAGGACTTTTCCTTCATGAACGAACGTCCAGTGACGGGATCGATGGTAGCACGCTGGAGGCGCTGAGGGCCTGTCACGAGGAGTCGTCCGCCAAATCCAAAAACAGCGATGGCATGGCCGCGGAGACGACCGAGCGGATCCACAAAACGATACTGTTCCGCACTAGCAGGTTGATCAAAGGACTGCTGTTGCAAGAGTCCCTGTTGTTGCTGCTGCTGCGGGTATGCATCGACTCCAACAACTTGGCCCTGTTGGGACGACCGCGAACGCGTCATTCTATGGATCCCACGGGGAGGGAGAACCTTTCCAGCTCCGACTGAGATTCCAGGCGTGGACGCAGCGGGTGTAACGGCGGAAATCGCGGCTGGCGGGGGCGGGAGTACTCCCGAAAGGCCGGCTGAAACAGGAGGCGTTTGCTGCGATATGGGCGGAGTGATCGGATTCGTCAATGTCGCGATGGAAGGCAAGGTTGTGATACTTTGTTGAGTTGGTGGCTTTTTCGTCTGTCGCGTGCCACACATGCTGCAGAACATGGCTCCCGGGACAAGAACGGCAGAACAACTACTACAACAAGTTTCAGCAGTTGTGATCGGCTGCATAGCCGCTGGAGGAGGTGCAGTAACATCCGAAGGGGGCTGCTGCTGCTCTGTGTATGAACTAGGAGGCAGTGTCAGAAAAGTAACAATAATGCCACAATATAGCGTACCTGTCATATTCATTCGCAGTCACATCGTACTGCTGCTGATCAGCGCTGTGCCCATAGGAATCATAACCCTGATGCTGACTGTATCCAACGCTGGCATCATAGTCCACAGCAGCAACATTGGAATCCTGAACTTGATTGGAATAGTCATAACCAGCAGAATAGTCTTGTTGTACATGCTGCTTTTGTCTCCACTGCTGCGCATCGGCACCAGCATCACCTTGAGCGTAAGTCTGATCGTAAGCGTATTGCTGCTGCCGATCGTCGTAATACGGCTGTTGCGACGAATATTCCTGGGTTTGGCTTGCGTCATAGGTGCCAGCTGCTGTGTCATATGCGTACTGGTCGTAAGAATCAACGGCGGCAAACCCGGCATCTGTTGTGTTGTGATTGCCTGCCTGGGTTTGCATGGGTTCCATTGGTACATCGGGCGCTTCATCATATGCATGAGGCGCTTGTGCGACAGCAGGAGGTGGAGGTGGAACATGTGTACCAGATAGAGATGGCGGAAGTTGAGATACTGCAGGTGGTGGTGGCGGAAGTTGGGATGCCACAGGCGATGGCGGAATAAAAGAAACGGCAGCTGGAGGTGGCGGAGGGAGCTCCTGCTGCGTTGGTTCAGGAACAAACGACTGCTGCGTAGGTGGTGGAGCCTGGAGGTGCGGTGCAGTTGCAGGAGGTGGAGGCAAAGCCTTATCCACAGTAGGAGGAGCAGCGACAACTTGGTTGGCGTGCAGAGCAAGCTCTTGTGTAAATTGCTGTTGAGAGGGTGGAGGCGGTTGGAATTGAGAAACGTGAGGTGGCGGCATGACCGAAGTGGCTGCAAGAGGCGGTGGCGGAAGACTCGTTGGAGCTTGCACTTTCCTGGGTTCTGAAGTAAATAGTTGTTGATTTGGGGCAGGAGCCTGAAACTGGAGAGCAGCCTGAGGTTGAGTACGCGATTCCTGACCATAACCCATATCCACCTGCTGATTCGCATATGCGTCTTGCGTGTAAGAACCGTGGTGATTATACCCCTGAAGTTGTTGATTTGCATGAGGATCTTGTTCTTGCTGCAGCTGTTGGGCGAATGGATCATCAATAAGCTGAGCTTCGGCATAAGGATCCTGCTGTTGCAGCTGCTGCTGAGCATACGTATCCTGATACTGTTGCTGTTGGTGGTAGTATTGATTATCTGCCAACCGATGAAGTTAGAGTTAACTCCTGTCAGACAAACGACTTACATTCTTCCTGCGAATATCCTTCATATTGCGCATACTGCCCATCATCATATCCATACTGTGCGTTGACATCCTGTTGTTGCACAAATTCCACATTTTCATCTGATTGCTGGTCCGGTTGAGGATATTCCCCGTATTCAACCGCCTGCTCCTGTGATTGCTGTATCAGGCCTTCATACCCAGAGTTGGCATCCCCCCCAGCTGGTTGCTGCACGTCCAAGTACGGCTCCGCAGGAAGGCGTGCCAAAGATGAGTTGAAAGGGTTCGGAGATGTGAAGCTCGAATCTCCAAATGGGTTCTCGTCCTGGGACGACGGAGCGTTGAAGGGTCCAGGGCCAGCAACCGGAGCGCCAAAGAACTCGTTCGGTTCTTGGTGTTCGAATATTCTATTAGGCTCAGGCACCATCGGGGCCATCGGTTCCACCGCTGAGTCGGCGACAGGAGCTTCGGGCACAGATTGATCCAGCATATAGCCCTTCAGGGGTAGGTCAAATGGCGCTTGAGTCGCAGCAGCATCACCAAATTCAGAAAAGGCATCGTTCTGGTGGTGTGCAGAGTTTGTGAAGCCAGAGAAGCTTTCAGGTTGCTGGTCCTGCGATTGCCCTACCAGTGATGCAAACACGTCTTGTCGCGATAATCCAGGCGTTCCAAATGCGCCGTTAGAGTCCTGTTGCGCGCACTGACTTTCGTAGGGTTGATCGGTCTGTGAAGGCACAGCCACATTCCCTTCCTGCTCTGGATATTGGTGATTTTGTTGCCCTTCTTGATCAGCCGCATAAGCTCGGTCCTGTGGATGAGCGTAATCGGCATGAGAGTATCCCTGTTCGT
Source organism: Chytriomyces sp. MP71 (assembly GCA_025201725.1). NCBI lineage: Eukaryota > Fungi > Chytridiomycota > Chytridiomycetes > Chytridiales > Chytriomycetaceae > Chytriomyces > Chytriomyces sp. MP71. Next base: position 47,778 of record MU614566.1, on the reverse strand, counting down.
ACTCCTGCTGCTGGTACCCTTGCTGATAATGCTGTGCGTATCCCTGTGGCTGTTGATACTCTTGTTGGTACCCCTGCTGCAACTGTTGCTGTTTGTAATCCTCTTCATAGCCTTGCTGCAATTGTTCCTGCTGCAAGTACTCCTGTGCGTAACCCTGCTGGAAATACTCCTGCTGATACTCTTGTTGGTACTCTTGCTGTAATTGTTGCTGCTGGAAGTATCCTTGATGTTGATCCGGCTGAGTCTGCTGATACGACCTTCCATACCCGTCATCCGCCGCCTGCGGTTCGTGCTGCTCTGAGGCAGATTCTCCATCCAGCACACCCTTCTCGTTGTGCAAGTCAGGCGCCTGCGCATACATGCCAGACTCGGCAGAGATCAGCGGCCCGCTTCCAAGTACTAAGTCATCCAACTCGTCCGTATGATCAGGCGCCTCCGTTGCTGCAGCATTGCCACTTTCGGATGCGACCACGGCAGTGACGGCGCCCTCCTCCTCCCCAGCAGGTTCAGCCGCCGCTTCAAAACGAGTCCCCGGCGCGTGCGCTTGATCAAGAAACCTCATCTGCGCGGGAACACCCGCCGCCGCGCCCAGAATCTGATCAAAAAGGCCCTGTGGCGCAGGGGCAAGCGGCGACCGTGTGTCCTGCGCCGCGGTCGTCACTACATCCTCAAAGTCAGTCCATTCCGCTTCAGCCGCAGTCTCCTCCCCCTGTCGCTGCTGCTGCTGCTCTTGCTGCTGCTGATACGCGGACTTGAGCACCCCACCGCGCGCCGCGTGCGCGTACTCCTGTTCAAAACTCATGACCGCGGCGCTGTGCTGAGTCTGCGAAACGCTGAAATCCATGTCCTCATCCCCGGAGAATCCGCCAAAGTCCGCCTGCAGCGTCGCGTCGGCGCCGCCCGAGAAGGTGAAGGGATTCGCGGCGGGAGCTACCGGAGCTGCCGGGACCGCGGGTGCATGTGAACTTTCTTCGGTGGATGGAAGGAGAGCCGGTGAGGACGATTCTGCGTTTTGCAAATTGAGGTTGGTGATGGTGAAAAAACGAATTGGATTGCCGAAAGGATTACATTGGGTAATGGAAAACACACCTTGATGGAAGCGCATAACACCGCTCGTATTCTTTGGGGAGAGCGCGAATGCGATAGGGGACGTTGGTTTCACGGCGTGATCGACTTGGTATTGTAATTGGGACTGAACCGTGTTCAAGGCCGCCGCAGCAGCAGAAGGAGGAGAGAGAGGGCTCGCACGAGCCGCAAAGTCATGAGATTGATGTGCAGGTTGTTGTACGCTTGTAGTGGCCAGCTGAGGCGCAAAGACATGTTTTTTCGCACCACGTGAAGTGGCCGGAATCGAAGATGGGGCCACCTTCGGCGACAGAGACGCTGCAGCTTTTAAAGGAGGTGGAGGAAGAGATGCTGTCGCTGGTGGTGGAGGAGATGGCAATGCCTGAGGTGCCGGGGAAGAGGGTATGCTGACAGCGCCAGTTTGAGGTGCGAATGGCTGCGGTTTTTGCGGCGGAGATAAAACGCGTGAGACGGCAGGTTGAGTAGTTGCAGCAGTAAGTGGCTGCGAAGGAGCCTGTTTCTGCTGTTGTGGAGGCGCGAGGACGTCTCCTAGGCCAAGAGCCTGAAGGACGTTTGGTTTTGCGGTTGGACTGATGACCTTTGCTGGATCCGATGCAACCATAGAAGGTGCTGACGGGTTCACGTTGAAAGAGTCGAAAAAATTTGCAGCGGATGTCTGCCGAACCGTGGTTGCGGTAGTCGCTGTTGAGTTCGCGTTGGTCGAAGCAGGAGTCGAAGTGCGGATCGGCTTCGCAAAGAGCGAGGCGGCGGCATCGATGTCCTCCTTGTTTGCGGCAGCGGCCGATCGCGACGCACGCGCGCTGCGGGCTGCGGTGAACGGGTTGACGCGGGTCGCGGACGTGGCTGGCGCGCGCGGCACTAACCCTACTCCGCCGCCGCCCACAAAGCCAGATCCCGTCCCCGCCCCAATGTACCCGGACGTGGGCGACACCACGCCATTCGTACCATGTGTCGGCGACACCACCCCGTTACTGGATGCCTTCGCATTCGCGCGTGTGTTTGCGTTGAAGCCAGGCCGGCTACCCACCCCGCCGCTACCGCCACCAGAAGGTTGCAGCATATTGCTGAAGAAGTCGTCGTCGGACGCCTTCGACATGGGTTATAACGTGGAGTTTCCCAAAAAGATTTCCAAATGGTGGTGATCTTCCTTTCGCGACAACGAAAAACGAGGAAAAGCAATGGGGCGTGAAAGTAACAGAAAGTAACAGAGAGACACGTAAGAAGAAGACGACGCAGGAGTGGAGGGAGGAGGAGAATTAGTCCAAAAGAAAACCATTTTTCACCATGGCGTCCTCATGGCTGAACGAACTGGATGATCTGGACGATGACGAGGTGCAAAACGACTATGCCATGCCAGCTACCGGCTCCGCATCCAAGTTCGCGGCAGCAAATGGGAATGGGAAGGGGAAGGGGAAGGCTGCGACTGCGACTGCGCACGCGCCTTCCAAGCTGCGGAGCGGCGTGACGGCAGACGACAACAATGAAGACCGTGTTGGAGGCGGAACGGGCGACGACGACGGTGACGATCTGATGGGACTCGGCAGCGGCAGTGATGACGACGCCGATGATGACAACAACGACGGTATCGAAGACGCGACGATGGACGACGCGGATTCGGACAACGCGAATCTGCCTAATCTCAGCGGAATGCGATCAGTGCATGCGGTCGCGAAGCTGCTCCAATCAGAGCGGCTTCAAGATATCATGCAGGTGCTTCAATCATCGTCAACCACCTTGGACCAAGCTGACTCTGTCACCATAGAAAATTCACAGCTTTATGCTGGATTCACGCGTTCGCGTCCCCGGAGACAACACAGGGCCTGTTGAAGAGGACCCAGAATACCGCGTCCTTGTCAACGCAAACAACCTCATGTTCGACGTCGACAGCGAAATCCTACTCGTACACAAGTTCATTCGCGACAAGTACTCGGCCCGCTTTCCCGAGCTCGAAACCATGATTATGAATGCACTTGACTACGCGCGTGCCGTCAAGGCAATCGGGAACGAAATGGTAACGTTGGTTCTAATTTTGAAAGGTGATTATCCGCGTCTCCTCATTCTTTTCAATGGTACCTCCCTCCTCCGTTTTACTATGTGCGCTCTCTGAATGCAGGACATGACCAAGCTGGATCTCAAGGCTCTCCTGCCGCAGAGTCTGATTGTTTCCATCACGGTAAGGCCAAAACAAGATGTCCATCAACGCTGCGAACTCATTTCATTGCATAGCTCGCATCCGCCGGAACGAACGGAAAACCTCTACCTGAGGACACCCTTGCAGCCGTGATGGAAGCCTGCGACACGGCCCTCGCGCTCGAGCAAACGAAAATCACGCTCCTCGAATACGTCGAGAGCCGCATGACCTTCCTCGCCCCCAATCTCACGGCGATCCTGGGGAGTACCACGGCGGCGAAGCTCATGGGTGCTGCGGGCGGGCTTACGGCCCTGAGCAAGATCCCGGCGAGCAACATGGTGGTCGTGGGCAAGGTGGGCAAGTCGAGCGGGGATACGGGCACGGGTCTCTTTGCGAAGGGGCAGTATAAGCATGCGGGGTTTATCTATTATAGCGACATTGTGCAAGGCGTGCACAAGGATTGGCGCATTAAGGCTGCCCGTATGATTGCGGCAAAGTATGTTTTTCTATTTCTCATTGCTTCTGTACCCCTCTTACTGAACTGTTCCTTTCCCTTTGAACTCGCTTCTGCCTAGATGCTGTTTGGCGGCGCGGATTGACCGGGCTCGCGAAACACTGGACGGGAACGCGGGTCGCATCTGGCGCGACGACATTATGAAGAAGCTCGAAAAGGCGCAAGAACCGCCCAAGGGTAAGTCCATTAAAGCGCTGCCGATCCCAAGCGAAGGATCCAAGAAGCGTCGCGGAGGAAAGAGGTTGGTCAATCGCACTACCCTGTCACCACTTCATCATCCGTCTTACTCTTGTTTTTGCACAAGATTGCGTCGACAGAAGGAAAAAATGGCTGCTACAGAGGCTTGGAAGGCGCAGAATCGACTTAAGTTTGGGGAAGCTGAAGAGGAGATTATTGTGGGAGACACCATCAAAGGACTTGGATTGCTGGGCGGACAAACTGGCAAGCTGCGCATGTCGACCGAGAATCCCAAGAACAAATGTAAGTTGTTTTTTCGAGATTGGGATCTTGCAGTTTTGGGTTTAATAGTTGGAATGCAGTGAGTCTGGCGAAGAAGCACCAAAAGTTTTCTACATCCAGCGGGACAGCCACGTCTGGTCTCTCGTCGTCGCTTGCCTTTACTCCAGTGCAAGGAATCGAGTTGGAAAATCCAGAGATTGTCGCTCAGAGGAAAGCGGCAATGAAAGACGACAAGTATTTTGGTGGCTTCAAGCGTCCGAATCCTGTTACCAAATGAGAATAAAATGGAACCCCAAGAAAAGTAGACATGAGGACGTTCCAATCTCCCGTTTTTGACTGATCCAAGAAAATGGCCAACGTCAACAGTGAGTGCCCCAAAGGTCTCCTCGCTTCATGCGACCTCTAACGAATCTCTCCTCTCAAAAACGCGCACCGAATCGGTGATGTGCCGTTGCTCCTGTGGAACGATCATGGACTCTGGTTGCCGTGGCCGAACCAGTTCTCTTCCGTCGCAGCTCCAACTTTGTTCTGGGCATCTTTGCGGGCGCCTTTGCGTTTGAAATCGCCTTTGATGAGGGGTCGCAGGCGCTCTGGAACACGTGGAACAAGGGCGTGCGTATGCTTTTCCGTTGCGTTCGTCAACCCTGGGACTGAAGCGCTTCTCTCTTTTTTCGTTCCACCTCGTTACAGCGCCAATGGCAGGATATTCGCAGCAAGTACATCGAGAACCAGTGATGGCGTGTCTTGTGACACCAGGCGCTCTCTGCGCGGGAGTGGTCAGCTCATGTTGTCGCTGTGGTTGTTGATACGGAAGGGGAGAATAAACCGCCACCGCTTCACTCTCTTTTCCGACGCGCCTCTCTCTTTGTTGGGCGCACGCTAATAAGACCTTACGAAGGAGAGGGGAGAGGAAGGGACTTAGAAGAAAGAAGAAAGTAGTGCGAACATGGCACTCTCCTTTGGCCTCCGCAGCTTCCCCCTCCTTCGACGCAGCCTGTCGTCGACGTCGCGCGCGGCCTCGGCACCTAATAATCCCTACTTGGGCGCCAATATAGACTCCGACCTACAGGCTCGTGGCGGTACCGCCGTCCGCCGTCTCTTCAAGCCTTACCAGGTGATCCCCCAACCCTTTCAGATCAACCATCATTGAGGCTCATTATCCCATGCCTGCATACCAGACGTATGAGCCCGAGGAACTCAACCAGAAGAACGCCGTCTTCTACCAGAAGCTGAAGGCAAAGGAGCCCAAGGTCGACATCTTTGCCATCCTAAACATCAACCCCCTCGACTTCTACAAGGTGCGTTTCACCCAAGCCCCGATGCGAATATAAGCATTCATGCATGCACGCCATGCATCACTGCCTAACTGAACCATGACCCAGAACACGCGGCTGCTTTCGCACTTCGTCACGGAGATGGGGCACATCAAGCCGAGGACGGAGACGGGTCTGGGTATCGTGAACCAGAAGCGCCTAGCCAAGGCCATAAAGCGGGCGCAGGCGATGGGTGCGTTTTTCCTCTCATACGTCCGTACTGACTCACTAACCCTCTTTCAATGAATCAGGTCTTATGCCGTACACGTACAAATTATGATGAGGTTCTTTATTGGAGGTGCCTGGAATAAAAGTAATGTATTCGCTGGCTATTTCAATCTCGGGGCAGTGTCGAAGAGCTTTCTGCGATTCACTGTTCCATTGGCTGGGTTGACAATGTTGATGCCTGCAATCTCATGGCCGGTGAGATACGGATGGATCGACAGGGTGGATGGTTTGAGCGATAGTCGCGGCTTCGTATCGGCATCATCTGATTCGTGCTCAACTTCCTCTAATCCTACTAACTTATAGTTCTGATGATAAGGGGCTACCGATAGAACTAGCTGGGAAGCTTCATCTAATGACCGGGCCACTTTTTCATTGGCTCGGGTTGCTTCGTCCTCCAAGTCACCTCTTCCTCTTGTGTTGGATTGTGTGATATCTGGCAAATTCAGCGAACGACTATTCCAAACGTACTTTGACTTGCGAGCGCGACTGTCGAAGTCGACCCTCTGTGCATCCCGATCAAGCTTGACGTGCGCATCGTGGTACCTCATTTCCGAACCAATTCGGGACAGGTACCCAAACTTCTTGGGCTCCGCCTGCACCGCCCTCCGATTCGTGCTCTTGAGAAACTTGCGCAAAAAGCTGTACCGGCTCTGCGACTCCGCATACGCTTCCGCGAGCGACAGGCAGACATACTTGTACAGGAAAGACACACGCCGCGGGTGGTGCGCACCGGCATGCACGCTCAGCAGTGCGCGCACGTGTGGGTGTGTCTCAACTTCGCGACGCGCGCGCAGCGCCTCATGCGCGAGGGCGCCCATCGCGTCGGTGCGGTTGTGGAGGAAGATTTCGAAAAGGCAGGTGGCGGCTGCCGCGCGCACGCGCCAGGTATCGTCTTCGGAGGTGGTGGGGGTGGTGGGATCTGGGTCTTTGTCAATGAAGCTGAGGATGCCATGTTCGAGGGCGAGTTTGCGGATCGAGGAGGAGGTCGTGGTGAGGACAGTCACCCCGAGACAGGTGATTGCGAGGAACGTCCACATCCAGCAATCTGGGTCCAGTTTTTTGATGAGAGAGATGAAGAGTTGACAGGATTGTTCGTTGGCAGTGGTTGCAGTTGCCAGTAGTTTGATGAACTTGCACCCCAGGTGCCTGCGTGTATCCATTCATAAACAATTTAGAAAACCAGTGTTTGCATCGTAGAATCAAATATTTACTTGCCATTCTTGCTTTTCTTTCAGATCATTCAAAATTCCTGTAAATGGCTCAAGCATTTCAACAATTTCCAAATTCGGTGCCATTCGCGTTATCTGAGATAGCAAAGACAGAGCGACTGGTGTTGCCATCAACTCTTCAGACTCCACTTTTGCAGTCATCAGCCAGTGAATCTGTTTAAATTTAATCATTTCTCCAGTTCTTTTTAAGGTAGCACTTACCGTTTCCACGGCACTAGTGATCATTTGAACAATGTATGGATCTTTTGTTTGTAAGTAGCACAGGTTTTCATTGAAGAGTCGATGGAATGAGTCTTGAACTTCTGTTGGAATGAAAAACGACTTGACATCGCAAGCATATTCCAACCTTTGTACTGCCAGACTAATACACTTTCAAAAAAATCACGTAAGATATCATATAAATGCACAGCAATACTCACGATCGCAATTTTCTCTAAAAAGTCATCAATGGGAATTGACTTAGCTTCAATAGAGTCAGAAACAGCAACAATGCCGGCAGGGCCAATATCATTTGCATTTAATTCATTGAAATCAATCGTTTGCTGTTGTTTTGCTTGTAGTCGCGCCCTTCTTGCAGTAACAGAGCATTCAAGGACATCCCCTAATTCTTTCACAAGCAACAGCAAGGCCGCAACTTCCCCATCATCCGAGCCCAATTCATTTGTATCTAGGGCTTCAAGAAGCAGTCCGATACTACGCGACCGCACTGCGCGAGACCTGCAAGTTGCAAGTGCCAGCAGTGATCGACGCGCCTGCGCAGCGTAGCGACGCGTTGCAGTCAATATGGATGCAGTTAAAGAATTGTTTCGCGGTGCACTTATATCTTCCATTGATTTGGACTTGGGGGCGTGTTTGGAACCAAACGCTTTGGCCTTTTGGGCCACGGCTTGCTCGCGCAGAGGATCTCGACGACGTGGATCGCGGATACAACTTGCAAGGGCCAAATCTTCCAACCTGATGCAACACATGATTAGACAGGCGACGAACGATGATTCCCACCGCGTGAGAATGTCGAGTGCCTGGGCATCCAGGATGGCCCGCATTTCTGACGTGTGAGTCTCGAGATTGAATAAGTACACGAAATCTGGTAAACAAATGATCAATCAGGAATAGCCTTGAATCCTGGGAAGATATCTAAGGCGCCAACTCACTTGCAACAGTTGAAGGGATGGAAATGCGAACGCGAGGAATTTTCGGCTTCTTTGGCCTAGACGAGGAAGTCTCGGGCGCAGCTGCTTTTGGTGGAGGAGCTGGCCCAGCTCCAGCTGGCTGCATGGCCCACGAGTGTTGTACCAGGACAGTGAGGTGTGTCATTTGAATAAAAGGAGATTTCCTTCACAACAAGCCTGAATTTTCAACCAATTTTCCCATTTACCGTCAAAATTTATTTATCCTTGCTTTCTTATGCACTGAATTCCGTCATATCGCAGTTTTCCCCTGTACTTTGAACCTTGTTGTACACCGCCTGACACTTTTGTAAGGCAACAAGGTCCACGACCCCAACTCGCGCAACGAAATCTTTCAAACTTTCCAGGTTTTCGGTGAAGACCTTGGCCACCCACCAAACTCTCTTTGAGATAAACTATTTTACAGAAATAAGAGAGATATTTCAAATAACATGATTCGACTCACGACATCTGACAGTTCAACAATTGCTAAGCCGCGTGCCAAGTCACTTTCAATGCCAACGTCAAGCTTCCGCAAATGCGGTAACAATATTGCAAGGAGAAACTGATTCCATTCATCGTCAAAGACATGGGGTACTGTTCAATTTGAAAGTTGAGAGATCCTAACGAAATTAAGGAAATTCAGACGCAAACCAAGGTTGGGTATTGTTGTCATTACGGATGTCAGTAAGACTATCATGCATCGCATTACCACAACACATATATTTGGCATGCTTTGAGAGTGTATCTATGTGAATCGTAAATTGGGGTTCATAGTTACAACGAGGATTAGTGTGAACTAATCACTCACTTGAGCAGTATGCCACGACACCAGGCGACACCTGAGCAGTTTCCAAACATTCATCAAAACCACAATGACAGAGTTTCTTTTTTCAGCATCCGTCATATTTTGTAAATTTTCCCCGTTGTCTTGTATGGCATCATGTTGTATCCAATGCTCAACAATACCACAAAATATTTCCACAGTCTCTTCATCCTCCAGAGTTTCCTTTTCAAATATCGTTTCCGCAAGCGTTGATACAATTGGAGTCAAGTTAAGCATTTTAGACAACTGAGCGTAGTCGGGATCGCGGCTGCACTTTGACAGAACGATACGCAACAGATCAGCAGTATGAAATCGCAGCAAGTGTGTTGAAGTGTTGGCAGATATTTCATGGTCAATGGTCCATTTGTGAACGAATTCGAGAAACATGGGAGAGGTTACAATCTGAGGCCATACAATGCCTCGCAAAGCGCATGATTGCAAAGTCACTTTGAAGAATCGAAAAATATGAGACGCTAATTGTGAACTTGATTTGTTGTCGCCCTTTGCTGAAGAAGAAATTGCCTCTAAACAGCTGTTCTTTCCATTAGAAACAAGCAGTCTCCAGACAAAATATTGACACCTTAGAGACTGATTCACAATCTCGGATATATCCAAGACGTCCAAGCCACTCAAAATATCACCGCCAAATTCCAGTTGTGCCGCAGATTTCAAAACTTGCACCCAATCCGCAATGAGATTTCCTTCTTGAGTCTGAAGCACTTTTGAAAACCGCATACAAAGTACTTGCAGCAATTTTTGCCACACAAGAGCGTCCTTGATGCAAGTTGTCAGATCGATTGCTGTGACTCCGTGTACAAGGAACACCACATTCTTGCGTTTCTTGGAAGACATTGCCAGATCTCCTAATAGGTCCTCTAACATGCTCTGTAATGAAGATGAGTCAGGGTTTTGACCAGTGATATCGCAAGTCGTACAATAAACATGCTAAAGCCATGGTCACTCTTGATCATCAAAGAGGTAGTCCTCGAAATTTCATGCATATCATTTCCAGCAATGAGTGACTGGAGCCATGCATGAGTCTGAAACAGCACGTTCAATGGAATCAAATATGGGTTTTTATCACAATTGAGACCGCAAACCATGTCCTTTGCTACAGATCTCCAACTCCACGTCCCGATAGCTCGTTCCCAGAGCCAAGAGATAATCTCTTCATCGTGTCTCCACGCGGATGACTCGTATGCACATCCCGAACTTGAATCCAGTTCTAGCAAGTACACTTGAAGCGCACGCAAGATGCGAGATTGGACTAGGAAAGATTCCGTGATTGAAGATGTATTTCTCAAGGCGTTTGACAGGGACTGTGTTTTCGCGAGATCAGCGCAACATCATTGATATAAGGGCTGGGCATACAATATGCAGCCACAGAACATGAAGCATGTAAGAATGGCTACTCAGGAAGAGATTGCTCGACTTGATAAGGATTGAAACTTTCTCTAAACCAACAGCTTTGTCCATTGAAGATATTCTGGCAACAGGGTTTATATGTACACATTCAGAACGATGAAAAATCTCACTTGACATCTCCAGAAGAGTAAAGCAAAAACACCAGGGCAACAGAGAGCCTGTGAGCCTCGGTGGCATAGTCGTCGTCTGGCAAATGCCAATCCAAACACGCAGCAACGTCCAGACCTTCATAGTTCGAACATGTGAATTCATCACAAAAAAAAACTAGGGAACGGTGGTTCACCTTTTCTACAGCCGTAAAAATACTCATGTGGAGCCAATCCTCCTGTCCCGTATGGTTGAAAGACCCCGACAATGATCATGAGGCAACGCAAAAACGTATCATGTGGTGTTATTTCCACGCACAAATCATCTTGTGTATCGGCACAGTGTCCTCCACAGTTCATATTCTCAACACCCAAGTCCTCATTTCGCATTCGGTCGGTTTGATCCTTCATGGATAACGAAAGACTAGCAAACGACGCTTCCGCTAGCTTGCGCGCCCAGGCGTGGACTATCCCGCGTTGGATATCATCGAGTGGTTCAGTATCGTCCACAGCCAGCTGCAAGATGAGTGACGCGGCATGAAATAGATTCTGCATTGTATTACACGCTGTCGTGCACATGCACGAAACTGCAAGTGCCTGTTGGTTTTTTGTGAACTGTGAATCAACCATAACTTGTCCGAACCTGGATTGTGACATTGTCCAGACACGAGACAGCGTCAGCAATAAAATATGCTCCCCCAAGCTTAACGAGAATAATAGATAGCTCAATCGATACACTGGCAAGCGGTGCAAGGCAGTGCTCGTTCTCCAACTTGCTGTCAACTTCGTTTGCGAGACCCGTCACGGCGTGTCTTAGCACGGTCGTCAAAGAATCACGAACGCGCTTGTCACTGAAATTCATTTCAGGCATGGTTGGTGACAAGTGGCGCAGCCCAGGACTCCAAACCGAAACTCGACTCGCGCGACGCTGTCGCCAACGGAACGAAGCGCATCCATGGCAAACTTCTCATCCTCGACGCACGTATTGCATGAGCTGGAACACGCCATCGCCGCCGCTTCTGCCTTCTGTGTTCAAGTTCATGCAATATCTGAGGAAAGCCAAACCTTGCATCAGAACCAGCGCTGCTGCAATGCGCTGAATCTGCAACTCAACGCATATTTCAGTGCCTTCCACTCGCAGACGGTTCAGTCGGTGACGTCGGATTTCGTTTTCGGACATTCGGGTTCTTTTTCGGAACCCTCATTGATATGATTGCCACTGTCATTCATCCACTCTCGCTCCTTCTTCTCCTTCACTGTCCTATGCCAACACCAACTTTCTTGAGGATGAGCGTCGCGTATTTCAATGAGTTGCTGTATGCAACCACTGCTCCTTCCTCCTACAATCCTACCTCCCCGCCCCCCCTCCCCTAACCCCTTACTCTTTCTACTCTACAGCTCATACCGTTAAAAATAATAATCAAATATGAGTTTAATTAAAACAAACCAAAACATATGTGATCCTTGGCTGATAACCTTTGCTGTAAAGACTGGCTTCTTTTGATACAGACTTGCAAGCAAACGTGCCAAATACAGGGATGTCTTTGATGCTCCATGCAAAGATTAAAATGGTCCTCGTCGCTGGACTGAGGAAAAAGCAAGACTCATGAAGATTGTGCAAGAAAAAGTCAACGTACGAGTCAATATGGACATTACTTTCAACAGGTGGGCTGCATCCATGACACAAAAAGCACTCATTGCCTAGTGTATTCCTTAAATACTGGATAAGGAGCATGATAACAAAGTCAGTGGTGGGGTGCTGGAGACTTCCCAATGAAATGTGGCACCCATTATACTTCTGCATTCTTTCTCCAAACCCCAAGGCAATCAATTGAACAAATTGGTCATCAAGCAGTGAGTACAGAGCTTTAACACTTCTGAAGGTTCCTTTGCAAGCCTTCACTCAACTGCGAGCGCTAAGGGGGGAATATGGCAAGGGTAATACGTGGACTGGTATAGAACTGATGCAGTGACACTATTGCATGGTATTGCTCTCTCATTCAAAGAATTGCTGGGTTCAAATCTCTTAGAACTGGCTCAACGGGTTTTGAAACCTCAAGCCTGCACAAATTTGGGTTAAAAGGGGGTCTTTGCAGCCTCATTTGGGACTTGGAAGCTAGTGCAAGAGGATGCTGAGGGCTTCATATTTGGGTAGGAATGGGGTGATGTTTACCTCATGTGTTATTGATCAAATTTAAAAGAGGAAAAGTGCACAAACAGAAAATCCATTGAAAGCATTTTTAAGAAGCCGACAGCAAAGAACAAAGCATGTAGCAAAAAACAGATTGAAATCTCTCCAGCTGGCAACCTTGATATATGACTCGGGTGCTTGGTCTGCTAGAAACTTGCACGCGGGGCTGTAAGTCTTCGTGTGGTCTGCTTGTGGTGAAGGGGTTGCACACTAAGCAGGTATGCAGGTCCGTCACAACAACTTTCTGTTTCAGACCCGTTGATGACATGACGTTTAACGGAAATTTGCGTTGGATGTCTTTTGTTGCCATACTTTAAAATAAACAGTCAGACATTCCAAGAACATTCGAAACTACGGGAAATCGTTTTTGTCTTCCAATTGTGAAGAAAGAAGGGAAAAGTGCAGGAATGGGGAAGTTGTAGGTGCATGGTAGTGAGTAGAGAATAAAAGAAATAGAAACTGAACCTACATATGGAACAAATAAAGGGGAGAAAATACACCGTTAAGCATAAGTAACAACTCCGCCTTTACATGCCAACCAACTGTCTCTTCACACGGCCTCTAGCCCATCTAGCAAGCTCTTGAGCCTTGTGGTTGTAGGCTGATTTCAGCTCCTTTAGCAGTTGCTCAACCCAAGGCATGGAGTACATGCGCGACATACTGCCCGGTGGGAATGCATCTGCCAAGTCACCAATCAGGCCACCCATTGTCATAACCACAGATTCCGAGTGCTCATTATCCATCTGGATACTCTGCATGAAGACAAACATTTTCTCCACGTACGGTGCAAGTAGTTGGGCTGACCATACAACATTAATAACAAAATTGAGACAAAACGGAGACTCACGCTTTTGACCGGCAGTCAGTCCCTGCGTGATCCCCACGTATGCCTCCACAATCCCTTCTCTCAGCAGGTTCGCGTAGTCAATCTGATCATAGGTGCGGTCCTACACACAGGCTCGCAGTCAGCCAAAATTAAACTGGTATCACGGAAAATCACGAACCTGAGGGACGTTGATTACCATCATTATGGCTTCGTCCAAGATTTGCATGATTGGTTGCACGAACCGCTCAAACTCTCCTGCAATTGCAATGGCGATGTCTCCGAAGCATGAGAGGATAGATGGTTTGACGGAACGATCCAAGATGGGGGACTTCAAGTTCTCGACCAACGCTTCCATGTATTGCGGGCAGAAAGGCAGGATTTGGTCATTCAGGCTGCGGCAAATATCTCCGATCAAGCCAACAGCGATGGCAGTCATCTGGCAGAATCAATAAGCCATCTTCAGATTAGATGTTCCTGAACCCACCTGATGGTCAGTTGGGTTTTGCAACGCGCGGAGCAGGTGGGGATTGAATTCAGTCATGTAACGGATGAAGTCCGACTCAACAGCTAAGTGTGACAAAAATTGGGATATTAGCTGCAGATGCGATGGAAAAGTCTATAAAATTACCTCCGGTCAGGGCACTTATCACAATGAAAGCATCCTCCAGAACAGTGGAACTTCTATGCGAGGATGACAAAATTTGCAAAAGAGTCACCATGATCGCGTCGGCAACTGGCGCAATCATCTTGGACATTCTGCGGATGATATTCTACACGCATGTGAGTTACAGTAGGACAAGGAGAAAAATTCACCGTCAAAACGCTGCAGATGTTGGCCTGTAGCTCCTGCAATGTGGTGCGGTCGTCCGAGCTCACAATTTCGCGCTAACAAACGGATAGTAAGTGACGGACATCCTCCAGACCAATGGTACACACCTGCATGGCGATGGTCGCATTAAGTCTAGTTAGCATCTCATTTGCGAGACGCTCCACAGTTGGAAAGCAGTCCTGAGCGCAAGTGCTAACCAAAGTGGCAATTGCTTCGTATACTGTGGCCTTCAGGTTCGAGTCGGACTTCTCGTTGACACAGCTCAACAGTGCAGTAATCAGTCCATCGAAATACTGCGACAGAGGATAACTGTTGACGTTGGTGTCTTCGCTGGCCATATGCTCCGCCAAGTTAATGATACACCATGCACAGTTTGAGGCAACACGGCGCTGATCGGTCAAACCGCCGACAACAACAGAGATCAAAGCGTGAAGTTGATCCGGCTTCACGGTCTCTGGCGTCATCATCTCAGAAATACGACCTAGGGTCCATGCAGTCGTATCCTTCACTTGAACTTGGGGGTCTTTCATCATAGCAATCAAGAAGGGAAGGGCTTGCTCAATCAATGGGGATAAAGTCTCAGACTTTGGTCCATCAAGGATGGAACCTAATATTTCATGAGGAGGACCGACAACCATAAAAAATGCTAAACGAACGAACCAAACGCCATGACTGCCGCTTCTCTGAACTTCCAATCGGGACTTTGCAGGTTGCCTTGAACCCAAGGTAGAACCAACGCGACAATTTCGTCCTCCAAAACTGCGGCAAGAAGGGACAGGCAGGTGGCAGCAGCCATGCTAATGTTCCATTCATCCTCGTCCTCATCTTCGTCCTGCAAAGAGAATATTGTCAGATATGAAGTAGGAAACGTAAAATATCACTGCACCTTCTTGGTCAGGAGGAACAAAAGCACGGAAACAAGCTTCTGGCCAATGGGGCGGGCAAAGTGATGAACTGGGACCAAGGGTTCGGCATTTTGAGCCGCATCATCGTTGTCAGCAATTCTTGATGCCTCTTCCTCGCAGACAGTGGACCAGAATTCAACAGACTGCATCGCCACGCGCTCATTAGGGGCTTGCATGCCATCAATGGTAAGCTGAATACTTGCAGTCAGCTACAAAGCACACTGTCCACTCTGAGAAAATCAACGTACCCCATACAATGCCTGGCTCATATACATTTGCATCTTGTCATAATAGAGCTGAACAATTTTAACCAAACACTCGAATGCGGCCACCTGCACGTCCTCATCTGGGCTCACGGTGCCCTCACAGACAATCTGCATAATATAGTTACGTTCGCCTTCATGCTCAAAGTTCTTTTTGACGAATTCAAGCGAATTCCAAAGAGCCTTGAGGGCGGCAAGGCGGACTTTCTGACTGTGTAACAAGTTGATAAGACTTCACACGACTCAAAAAGAAAATAATCGTACTTGGCCTCCTCCTTTCGTGCACCTTGGACAACCGCAGTAAGAATCATGTTGGAGACATCCTGAAGGACAAGGGGATCCTGTTTCAAGATGTTTCAGCGGTGCGAATACATGGTACCAACAACGTACAATTGTCTCGCAAATGAAACCAATGGCCTGAAGAGTGGCTTCTTTTGTGTTATCATCTTGCGAAGTGACGTTGTTGACGAGGATGTTGATGAGGTCGGGCCATTGTTGCTGAGGCAGCTCAATGTCGGCAACGGCAGCAACCACTTGCGCAGCGGCGAATCCAGGCGGTTTGCTTGGTGATGATAGTGTCGCAAGGAGCTGAGGAAAGTGGTTAAGGAAAAAATTAGAAGGGGCCAGGAGGTTTTCAAACATCAGGGAAGTCCCGTTCTCCACAATTACAAACAGACTCGCAAGAATGCGAACATGCAAACACCAATCAAGAGGTTGAAAGCCACTGCGTGTGATCTCTTCTGCGTCGTTCAATCAAATGAACAGAAGTCTACTCACGCCATCCTTGATTTGCTTCCGCATAGCTGGCTCCATCTGCAACCAGCGCGCCGTAAACTCGGCACGAAGACCGTCATCCTATTATGAGAAAGAGTGGCAATTTTGTGAGGATGCGCAGCCAAACGATTGAGACGCAAATCCGTCGGAGCTGAGACACTAACCTTTGCTGTGAGTGCATTCTTCATGGCGATACCGGCTGAGCGACGAATATTGAGCTCTGTAGCTTCGCTTGAAAGTTCCTGGCCAAGCAGGTACATGTATTGGGGCTGGATATGGGGAAAGGCGACGTGCTCAGAGCGCTTAAAACCATACATCAGGAAAGAATACGCACAAACGACTCTCGCGCGAGCTGCTCCAATTTGCGTTCCGAGTCTTCACGGGTCGACGCATCTGCATTTGGCGGATTGGGCGGCGGGTTGAAGGCGGCGGGGTTTAGTCGCGGGCGAGGGGGAGGGAGGATACGAATGCGCATCTGCGGAGGGGCGTGCGGGTAGAAACGAACCTGGGCTAAGCGTGCGCGAGAGCAACTCGGGGATACTCAGCATTGTCATGAAGGTACTAGCAGGTCGGACGACGCGAGTTCCAAAACTAACTGCAGATTGGAAAAAAAGAATCGGGGGGTCCCATGCTTCGCTGCTTTTGCCACTCAACAACAACCAAGCAAAACAAAGCATCCATCGACAGATGGCCGAGGAAACACGGACATCCACGCTCGCATGGTTGCTTTATTCGGGGCTTGGGGAAGGGAGCCATCATAACCTGAATCAATTGGCTACTTAATTAATTCTCGTTGAGCTTGTAGTAATTCACATAAAACGAATACAGTCCGCAAATAATGAAGATGATAGCTCCAACAATCGTGACTGAAGAAAGCAAATGTTAGGAATCGTTCGCAGTCAGACGACTACCTTCAGCATCAAGAAAAACGTATAATCACCAGTTCGCACACTGATTTTAGATGCCAAAAGTCGGCCGCCAATCACGGCAACCGCTGAACACAAGGCATGTCCTATCAAACTGCCGATCGTCACCCACCAAAAGTCTTCAGCACCAGCAAGAGCGATTGCTGTTTTGGAAGAAAATAGTAACACTTTAGTGGCTAAGCAGACTGCTATGCCATGAAGGCGGAGGAAATTTCATCTTCACACGTCCCGCCTCTCAGGAAGCAAATCTCCATACTCTGCAAAATCTCAAGGGAATATATGCAGTCACCATCCTTCTGCATAAGATATGCTCAGTTGGGCATACTTGGAGCGCCCCGAAGCGAAAGTGGTCTGTATGACGTGGAAGGTGTCGCTCGTGACAGGAAACGAGTACTTACTGGCAATCTGAGATCTGTCTCCCCATTCCGCTAAAAACGTGAGAACAAATGTCTGAATGAAGACGGCAGAGAAGAAGTAGTTGGCAATGTTCTTCGCGCCAAGCATCAACCGGTCCATAGCTGCCAGGTCTTTCTCTTTGATAGCCCCGCCGGATTCAAGGACATCATCCTTGGCACCGTCTTCTTTCGCAATAAGTTCTGCCGAGACCTCCTCGAGCTCCTCCTGGCCCTCGTTATCCGTCATTTGAAAACCGTCGTAAAGCATCTTGATGCCAAACACAACAAAGAGACCGGCGGCCGCGAATTGAGTGTATTCCTTCGAGAGTAAGTTGGGCAGAAAGTGACCAAAGAGAGCCGAGAGGACCGTCATGACAGCCAAGGCACTGATGGCTGCAAGGAAAATAATGAGGCGGGGATTCGTCATGGCCATCACAGCGGCGATGAGGAAGGTCTTGTCGCCAATTTCGCTGATGACGATGACCGCGAACGACATCCAGAGAGACTGGGATTGAGTTGTGGGGGAAATAGAGTGCGAGGTCAGATTGAGGTGTCGAGGGTCAAGCGCGGATGCACGCCTCCTGCGGTGCCATTGCATGCATGGGATATGAGGTCGACGGATGTGGCGCACCTGCAGTGAGAGGGACGAGAGTGGCATCGCTGTTTCCAGGCCAACTTTTTGTTTTTCAGAATGGCCGACCCAACCGTGTCCATCGTTGACGAGCTGGTCATTGACGAGGAGAAAGCTGCCGAGATTGATCGCATCTTCAAGAACCATGCTTCGAAGCCCATCTCGGCATTCATCAAGAACAAGCTCATCAACGAAGCTCCAAAGAACTGGGACCTTTTTTACAAGCGGAATACCACTAACTTCTTCAAGGATCGGCATTGGACATGGAGGGAATTCCCGGAACTTGTTGAAAGTGCAAGCTGGGATCAAGGAGCGAGGCTGTTGGAGGTCGGATGCGGCGTTGGAAACTTTGTGTGGCCTCTGCTAGGTACGCCATCGTTATCGTGGCTGCTCAGCTTCTTACAGTGATCGATATTAGAGCAAAATAAGGCCATGTTTATCTATGGTGCGTTGCGGCTATCCCTTGTCTCGATCTGACCTCACACTCTTCGCAGCTTGCGACTTTTCACCAAGGTACATTACCAGCTTGTTATTATTGAGAAGTTCTAAAAGCTGAGGAACGCGGGCAGGGCTGTCAATTTTGTCAAGGAGAATGAATTGTACGCGGAGGAACGTATGAAGGCGTTCGTCTGTGACCTTACGGCAAATCCCCTCATGGAAAATGTTCCGGTTGCAACTCTGGATTTCGTTACGGCAATCTTTTGTCTGAGCGCGATTCCACCAAGGTTGATTATTCCTTGTGAGGGCGATAGCCGGACTCACAATTGTTTTTCAGTAAGCTTGAAGCAGCCGTGCGGAACATAGCGACCGTCTTGAAACCTGGGGGTGTGGTCTTGTTTCGTGATTACGGTATATACGATGAAGCGGAGCTACGGTTCAAGCCGGGACATATGATGGTGAGTGTGGGATTTGATACAAACGTTGGAGTCAGTTGACATCTAACTCGCGAGTACAACAGGAAGACCACTTTTACATGCGTCAGGTGAGCCAGCTGGTTTGAAATCATATGGCCTACTGACGGGATGTGAATGTACTCAGGACGGAACTTTCTCAGTGTATTTTTCTCTGGAGCAGATTGCCAAATTATTTGGAGATGCTGGGTTCTCTGTGGAAGCGAACCAGTACGTGACCAAGGAAGTGGAAAATCGGAAACGCGAATTGACGATGGAGAGGATCTGGGTGCAATCCAAGTTTAGGAAGCTCTGATTCTTTCTCGTATTCGATCGATTGTAAAGGTTTCAAATTCAGTTGGAGCTTTTTTCTTCCACACTTAGATCTCATTTCCTGTTGCGAAAATCGAAAATGCATCTGACTGCCATTCTTCGGCACGCTCGAGCGGTCCCCATGCAGCCAATGCGTGCTGTGGCCGCGTCGTCGCGCGCCATGGCGACTGTTGCGCCAACCCCTACGCGCACCTACGGGAACCTGAAGGACCAAGACCGCATCTTCACCAACCTGTATGGTCGCCACGACTTCAAGCTGCAGGGCGCACTTAAGCGCGGCGACTGGTATAAGACCAAGGAAATCCTCCTGAAAGGCGACACATGGATCATTGACCAGGTTAAGGCCTCGGGTCTGCGTGGCGTGAGTGTCCTTCATTTTTTTACTGAGGCTCGCTTCGATCTACAGTCCTCACCGATCTTCTACCTCCAAAACCCAGCGTGGAGGCGCCGGATTTCCGTCAGGTCTCAAGTGGAGCTTTATGAACAAGCCTGGAGGTTCGTGCGCGCCCCCCCTTTTTTTTGTCAGGGGCTTGGCTGTGGTCAACAAAAGGCACTCATGCGGCCACTTAGCTGGGAATATTGAGGACAAGCAAAGGATACGTCACTCCTCATTGCATATTGTGGCGTCACGATGGCACTGAACGACGTTTTGATCAAAACGAAAATCATAGGCCCAGATGGTCGCCCAAGATACCTCGTCATTAACGCCGATGAAGGCGAGCCTGGCACATGCAAGGACCGTGAGATTATGCGTCACGATCCGCACAAGCTGGTGGAGGGATGCTTGATTGCAGGACGCGCGATGAACGCCAACGCAGCCTACATTTACATCCGTGGTGAATTCTACAACGAAGCGAGCAACCTTCAGACTGCCATTGACGAAGCCTACAAGGCGGGCCTCATCGGAAAAAATGCTTGCGGCACAGGCTACGACTTTGACATTTACGTGCACCGTGGGGCTGGTGCCTATATTTGCGGTGAAGAAACTGCTTTGATTGAGTCTCTTGAAGGCAAGCAGGGAAAGCCCAGACTTAAGCCCCCTTTCCCTGCTGACGTCGGTCTCTTTGGTTGCCCCACTACGGTCGCCAACGTGGAGACAGTCGCTGTTGCCCCCACTATCTGTCGTCGTGGAGGTGATTGGTTCGCTGGCCTGGGTCGTCCACGTAACAGTGGAACGAAGCTTTTCTGCATTTCGGGGCACGTCAACAACCCTTGCGTCGTGGAGGAGGAGATGTCTATCTCACTTCGTGAATTATTGGAGAAGCACTGCGGTGGTGTGCGCGGTGGTTGGGACAACCTTCTTGGTGTCATTCCTGGAGGAAGTTCTGTGCAGGTCATGCCAAAGAACATTTGCGATGACGTCTTGATGGACTTCGACGCCCTCAAAGACGTCCAGTCTGGTCTTGGAACAGCGGGCGTGATTGTCATGGACAAAAGCACTGACATTGTCCACGCTATTTCCCGCCTGAGCGCATTCTACAAGCATGAGTCTTGCGGTCAGTGCACACCTTGCCGTGAGGGTACAGGATGGATGGCCAAGATCATGAAGCGTTTCGAAACTGGAAATGCGAAGCATGCCGAAATCGACATGATTGAGGAGATTACGAGACAGATTGAGGGTCACACTATTTGCGCGTTGGTAAGCTCTTATCTTGTTGGGTATACTAGCGCTGAAATGTTTTCTTAGGGTGACGCCGCCGCCTGGCCCATTCAAGGTCTCATTCGTCACTTCAGACCTGAGATTGAGAAGAAAATCGATGCCTTCCAGGCAGCGAAGAAAGTGTCGGTTGGTGAATCTGCCACCGCGTCGCTTTAAAGTTTTTCTTAATAAAATCTTTATGGAAAGGGAAGAGAAAAAAACAACATAGTTGAATGGATACTGCAAAGTCAGACTGGTCGGAAAATGAAAAAGAATAATACTTAAGCCCAATATACACATGTTCCTGACGGATAATTTACGTCAACTCAACACAGCTTACGACGCTGCTGCTGGTTGAGGTTGAGATTTCCCCTTCTTGGATCCAGGCGGTGCTTTGGGTGGCAGTGGTTGCGCAAATACAGATTGTTGTTGAGTGGGAGAAGGATAGTAAAAGTATCCTCCATGGGGTGCGGGCACTGCTGACGTGAAAGGTGCTGAGGCAGCGCTGAGACCCGGATGGTTCGAAGCGGATTCCATCCCAGAGGAATCTAGCGTATAAGATGGCGCCATTCCAGGAACGGGATACTGTTGAGCATAGTTGTAGTAGTTGTGGTAGAAGGGGTGCGCACTCGCCGAGCCACGGCGGCTGGCGTTGTCCAGGTACGGTGATGCTACCGCAGCAGCAAATCGCGGGGACGAGTTGTACGCGGTTTCAGAGTATAAAGATGCACTTGAGTTGGGCATATTCAGTGTTGCTGACGATGAGTTTTGGCGTTCATTTGATTTTGGTGGTGTAGTTTGTGCAGGAAAAGGAGATTCGTCATTCCTTGAGCCCGCCAGACCTGAAGTTGAGGCAGACTGTATTGGCGTAGAAGGAGGGAAGAAGCCATAGTTAACGGCAGGTGGGAAACCTCCCCATTGTCCAGCTGGGAAATACCCGTTGCCACCAAAATACTGTGGTGGCGAAGAATATTGCAGTGATCCAGGATCTGAATTTAGATAAGAGAAAGGAGAGGTATTAGCCACAGTGTGGATGGAAGTCCAGAAATTTTTTGAAGCAGGGTGGCACCTTTTTCATCCCCATCCTCCCCGCCCGGGGTAAATTGCTGTTGCAACTGCAAAGGGGGCACTCGAGCATACATGCCCATCATTTGTGGGTACATTCCAGTCATGCCTCCAATCATATGCTGGTTTTGCTGTCCGAGGAAGGCCTGCGGATCGCCAATCACTTGCGTACCATTTGGTCCAGTCACATTCGCAGCTTGCAAGCCCTTGGGTCCCTTGATCATGTCAAATTCCACTTCTTCGCCCTCTGCAAGACTCCTGCGATTTTTGGACCGTGGGTTAGGCGTCCGAGTCCGAGAACAGGGTGGAAATCCGGGATAAACACTGATGACAAAACATCACCTGAAGCCTCCATCAGAGCGCAGGATAGCTGTATGGTGAACAAATACTGTATAGACAATAAAGCGGTGGAATTGAGCTATTGGCGCTGTCGGAACGGTGCAATAGGGAGGTACCTTCGAGTTCGCCTTCGGCGGGAATTATGAACCCGTAACCTGCAAGAGAACAATCAGATCATCCACTTTGCTAATATTAGAATCGTTACCTTTCTGGGAATTGAAGAATTTGACATATCCCGTAGTTCGTCCAACGAGACTGAACCCCGCTTGCAAAGGTGCCACAGGGGACTGAGGCCTGATCGATCCTCCAGTCGCTGATTCAGGTTCAGAAATTCGTTGGCTATCATCACTGATAGTAGTATCTAGCGTCGAATTGTCTTTCATGGTCTGCAAGGATTTGTTTGAGGTAGTTGAGTCGGTGGCTGAGTTGGATGTACAAGCGCTCAGGTCTGCAACAAGATTGAGGTTTCGGTTGAATGGCCCTTCCAAGCGGCAGAGATGAGACGGCGGAGTTTTCAAACGTTGTTTGGGTGTCTTTCAATGTGTCCGAACGGGGGCGATCCGTGCAATTCCAACAAAATTTCAGCTCTTTGTTTATTCGATTTAGCAGGAATCAAAAGCCGTTGCGCGATAGAGAAGAACCTTCCCCTTATCGTTACCAGTGGCCAAATATCCACCTCCGGGCGACCAATCCACAGTGTTGACATAACCCAAAGGCGTGTTTGCAGTTGGCCAATTCTGAAACACAGTCAATGACGGGCAATGTGCAATCTTCATGGAGTCTTTTTTGGTTCTGGATGCAAAAAGTAAAGCTTGCGAGGAAGGGTGGAACGCGAGCGTGCTGATGGATGTGGTCAAGTTCATGAGTGCTCGCGATGGTGTGGGCCGGTCCGACGACAACGCACTAGAAGAGGAGTACACGTTGACGATGCCGGCACTTGACCTGATCATAAGGAAGGTACAAGTTAGTTTAGTCATCTTGAAGCCCAGCCATTCTCTAACAAGCGCTCACCCCGTTGCAATGTACGAGTTGTCTGGGGAAACGGCAATGGTGTTTACTTTTACGGCACCCTCATCGTAAAACTTGTGAACGCACTGCCTTGTTGCAAGATCCCATTGGTAGACTTCACCGTCCCCTGCATATGCAAAAATTAGTACATACCCCCAAGTCCAACAAATATAACATCATCACCTCCAACAGAGAACAACCATCTCCCATCTTTCGAAAAGTCCAAAGCGCGAACAGTTCCATTCATTCTCAAGTTGGCGATCCACTGCTTGCTGATACGCGACACCAAGATGATATATCCATCGCGACCCGTGAAAGCCAAGAACTTCCCGCATGGTGAAGATGTGTGCTGTTCGAAACTTTTTTCATCACGCCCGCGGATTCCGTTCACCCGCTCAACTGTGGCTCCCTCCACATCATACACGTAGAAAAACTTTCGTCGGCCGCATGCAACGATCTGGCGTCCATCAGCAGTGAAATCAGCGCTGTGAATGGGCATGTCCTTGATGTAGACACTCTGAATCTTGGGATTCACTTTTCCATCCACATGGAAGAGACGCAGAGTGCGATCGTATCCAGCAGTTAGCAAGACAGGTGCAGAGGGATGGAACTTGCAAGACTGGATCACAGCGGCGCTTGGGCTCGCCTGATTCGCGTCTTTCACTCTAAACATTTCAATGGTCTCGTGTGGCAGTCTGCGACGCATGCTTCTATCAATCATTGATTTCGCACTGCGGAGGACCGTGGCGACCGAGGAATGAGCCCAAGAGTCTGGATCCACCAACGCAGGGTCTGGGTTGAGGGCCCACGTTGGAGTTGGGTGAAGCTTCACAAACGTCTTCCTGAGACGCTCCTCAAACTCGCGTGGTGAGATCGTCTTTTCGTCCTCATGCTCCCTTAGTTTTCTGAGTCTGCTTGAGCCATTGGCAATGTCTACTGCGGCAAACTCGGCCCCGTCGTCTCCAAACGCGTCCGTCCAGAGCGACTCCTCCGAATGTGCATTCCCGCCGCGCCCGGCAGAAAGAGCCGCCGCAGCCTCGTCGTCATGTCCGATCCGGTCGGGGTCTTCGTCGTCGTCGTCGGTCCCCTCGCCGTCGTTGCCAGAGACCGTCAACTTTGGTGCGCGGCGGTCAATGACGAACAGCTCCTCGCCGTCGCCATCGTCCTCCGCAGTGCCATCCATCGCATCCGCATCCTCGGTCCCACTGCTGCCCGTCGATGCCGTCGCCGACGCCGACGCCGCGGCAGCACCGAACCGTTGCGCAAGGCCGGCAATGGACGTGCGCGCGCCGCCAAACACGAGTGCCTCGAGATCGGCCTCCTCGTCATCCTTGTTCCGGTCTGCAATGACTCGCATCCGCTCCCGCATCTGGGAAATGTCCTTGTCAAGTGCCTGTGCCTTCACCTTGGCTGCCTCCACGGCGCTCAGACGGCCCTTCTTGGTCTTCTTGATCTTGCCCAGCGCACTCGGATTTGGGGCTGCCACATTCGCGCTGAATGTCCGCTTGTCACCCTGCCGCTTTCCCATCTTGGTCCGACAGCACTTTTCGCAAAAAAGAAAGAAAGCGCACAAACAATCACCACCATCCAACTTTGACAACGTATTCATTTTATACAAATAAACATTTCCTCACAAAGCTGACGCCAACAGTGTGGCAGTTTCCTGCAACTGCTGTCTTGAAAAACAGTACCTGGCGCAACCCAATCCCTTTTCCTCCTCCTCTTGGGCCCATTCGAGCAAAATGTTCAAATTCAAGTCCTCCTGAACTACAACAAGGTTGGAGTGGTTCCCCGCACAGGCACTCAAAAGTGCCGGAAACAACACCCGCTTCAAACGGGCGTCACAGAAAAATTCAAATGGAAGCGCAATGATGAGCTTCAAAAGGATCAGGCCCGCATTGCCAAAGCGTAAAAGGGCCTGATTACTTGTGTTTTGGAAGCATGCATGTCCGAGCAAAACAACCAATTCCTGAATCAATAGGGAGCACGTAGATTCCTCCCCTCCCGAAATCCATTCAGAGTAATAACTCAACCAGAAGAGAGACAGATGCAAAAACTGAGCCTGAATTCCTTCTTCAGACAAAAGGTTCTGGCGATGGCAATTAATACATGCTCCAGCTGAGATCAAGATTGATTATTCACCCCACCTGTACCATGGTCAAATTCAAATGGCATAGAGAGTTCATGAGCCGGAGCCCCGTAAGCGTAAACAAGGCAATCTCATTGGACACGGGATGCTCCAGCGCAGCCATTCGTGACATACTACCATTGATCAAGACGAGGGAGACGAGCATGGTGATAATGGAAGCGAGGTCCGCCCTTTGGAAGGAACCAATCGTCAAAGCTGAGAGCGAGCCGTCCACCTTTCTGATTTTGAGAGTCAAACGTATTTCAAGGCGAAAACAATGTGATGAACTCAACTGATTACGCGAAATCGAAGTAAGGAATGTCAGACAATGATGCATGAAGGCCAGTCCAGGGTCAGAATCTGGCATAGGCCCACGAATCATTTGAAACATCGTACATAACATATCAATGGTTTTGATGGACATGATGTAGCTAGCAGCTGGGTTAAGGAATGTGCAGTGCAGGGTTGGCAGCGAACCTCACGAAATCCATTTTAGCTTTCCGTAAAACCGGACCGTCCTCCACCGTATATAAAGCAAGGTCGTGTATGAGGGATATCAGATGACTTGCACTCTGGATCCAGTTTAAATTGCCGAATTCATGAAGTAACAGTATTCGAATGAAGAGTTCCGCAAGCTCCTCAATGCAAACGTCCATTGAGAGTAATAAATACTCTCTATTTACAGACGACCTGCATGCAATCATAATAGACGACAATGCAAGCCCCAAGGTGTCGACTGGCAAAGTTAGGTTTCCTTCTTCGTCAAGAAGCATAAGTGAGTTGAAAAGAACAGCGAGCCCGTTCATATTGCAAAAAGACTCAGCCATCAAACCGTCTTCTGAGTTGAGTGCTTGAAGCAGGTCAGACAGGACTGTAATTAATGCGTCCTTGTCTGAGGTGACCGTGTTTGAACGCACAAGAGCAGACAGTTGATTATATGCAACTTGCATGGACTTGGTGGGTTGAGGTAAACATGCAGATGACGGTATGAAGGTGTAGTTGCTACTGGCGTCTCTCAGGCGCTGCGAGGAGAATGGCGGTGTCATGTCATGCAATCAAATCAGAATCACATCATTTCTTACTTTTTTAAGTTTCTTGACCCTTCTTTTTAGACCCTTTTCCCGATCAAACGGCTTCACTGTGATGAGGTGGTGAGATAAGGAGTATCTTGAAATTGGAGTTACCGTCATCTCCAGTGGCTGCCATCTGCAAATTACAAAAAGATTCGCTAGAAGAGATTCCTTGAGACTTCTTTGCATTTTCTGCAACTGCTCGTGCATTCATGTTTGCAATCGCAGCTTTGTCCTTTTTCTTTTGAAGAAACTCGTTGTAGCGCGTTGTCCACTTTTCCAGCTTGAGTTGAAACTTATCACTCAGTTCTCTTTTCTGAGGAAGAAACGAAAAACCTATTCAGCTTGTCATGAGGGGCTACAGATGACCAACCATGTCTTCCATTTGAGCTTCTTTGAAGCTCTTCAACTCTTCTGCTCGCTTTACCTGCAACACATGCACTAATTAAGCCGAAGTTAAAACAAAAATTGAAAGATTCATACCTTGGCCAGTTTGGCAGCTTCCTTACTCGCAAGGCTCTCCTTCCTCTCAACGTCACGTTTAGCCTCAATCTCTTTCTTGCGCTCTTCATCGCGATTAATCTTTGCCTGTCTCTCAGCCTCCTGTACCCGCCTCCGCTCCATCACGGCTTCCTGAAGAGCGGCCATGTCCGCGAGCTTCCGAAGGCGCTCCTCCTCCATCTCATGCAAACGCGCCTCGGAGTCGAGATGCCGTTGTGTCACTTCAACTTTTCGACTCTCAATACTGCAATGCACGGTTGTTGAGCTACAGAATTCGCAACCGAGGTAGGGCTCACTTCAGCGCACTCATCACAGCGATATCATCCTTCTTTAGGCCTTCTTCTTTTGCTTTTCCTTGGATGCTGCGGATAATTTTGTCACGTTTCTGAGAAATAAAGTGAGTTGGAATTTGAGCAGGAATATCAATCACCTTTTCCGCCTTCGCCTGCTTTTGATTAATAGTGTCCTTTAGTTGTTTCGCTTGTTGCATTTGACTTTTCCGAACAGCTTCAACCTATTTGGCTGCAAATTTAAAAAATGCCAAAAATTATCTTCACACCTTTTCCGCTTTTTGCTTAAGCTTGATTGTCCGGTCCTGTAGAAAGCTCTCGCGAAGACTTTGCGCCTTCACTTGCTTCAGCTCCAACTCATCCAAAGTTGACGGCTTTCGGATGGGTGGACTCATCAGGCGGACTAGGATATCACCCTTCAAATTCAGTCTAGAGCTTAACGGGACAGAACGGTCCCACACAGGAAGATTTGACTTGGGTGCACTTGAATTGTCTCCCAAATCTGATTTAAGCCCACCATTGGAGCAGTTGCTGCGGCTATTTTGAGGTAAAGGTTCCTCGTAAAAAGGCTCCGATTCCATTGTCATATTGGACGACATTCTTGAGAGGGGATTCGGATGAAAGATCGAGCTGTTTATGTGGAGGAAGCTTGGGAGGAGAATGTTCTCAAACGAAGACGTTGCCGATGAGCCATTCTGAAAGACTCTCAATCATCAGATAAATACATTTTCCAGCAATAAAAAAGTTATCTTACGTGAACATAGTCAGTACTGCTAAAGGGGTTGCACGCTTGAGCGTTTGAGGGGGACCGAAAGTGATGTGGCGTGGCAGAGACTTCCTGTCATATTGGCGCCATAATCAGCTTTACATGCCATTCATGTATGTAAACAAATTGAAGACTCACGGCGTCTAGTTTGTAAAGAGCGTCTTGCAGCATAAGGCGCACTCGATTCACCAGGTCTGGATTTGAACCGTAGCGACACTCAAACACAGCTTCTTGCAGACATCTGTCACATAAAAACAAAAGTTGATACACGAACGAAGTAGGAGTTTCATGTGTGAGTGACGAACCGTCCAAGCATGTCCACGATAAAAGAATTTGTTACTCCTATCGACATTCTGCTGCTCGGAGATGAAGTCACGTGTCGTTCCATAAATAATCCGGGAGGGGTCGCTAAGGCCAAGGGACTTCCCGTTACTGCGGCTACTGTGCCACTGGCTCCTCCTGTTGCGTTGACTAATCCCCCAGAGCCAATAGGAGAAAATGACTTTGTTTGAACATGCACAGCGGAAGGAATGCCATGCTGAGACGCGTGGAATGTCGGCCAGGCATCCTCTTGCTGCGGACGTTCAAGTTCAAGTCCATTCAGAGCAGCAGAATACAGTTTTTTCGAATCCAACGTGTCATGCGGAAGGAAAACTGCCGCGTGGGACGCAGATGACGCATCAAATGAGACGCCACTTTGAGACAGGCTGGTTGCCGCCTTCTTCTTGCGATTCCGGCTCTTCGCGTTGGAGCCTCCACCGCTGCCAGAATTCGCCGCTGCTGGTCCGTTCCCGCTCAGGCTTCCACTCCCGCTGCTTGCTGAATCCGAGGAGCCGAGAGAGCCATTTGAGGCCGAGTGCCCATACCCTCCTGATGCTCGTTTCCCTAGTGGGGCCTGACCTCTAAAACGACGTCCACTTTGTATCAGCGTCCAGCCACTGTCATCCCCATGAGTCGGACTGTACGTCCTGCAGGCAGAGTTCATCCGTGAACCACAGATCCAAACATCCACTCACCAATCGACCATCAAAAGAGCGTTGGAAAAAAGATATTTTTTGTATGTACACACCACAAACAGACTTTATTGAACTGCAAGCAAGGGGGAAAAATCAAGGCGTGATTTGACGAGTTTATTTACTCGGCGTTGCCTTCAGCGTCACCCTCTTCCTCGTCAAACTCGCCCTCCTCTTCGGCGGTAGCGTCTTGGTATTGTTGGTACTCAGAAACCAAGTCGTTCATGTTTGACTCAGCCTCAGTGAACTCCATCTCGTCCATACCCTCGCCAGTGTACCAGTGCAAGAAGGCCTTGCGACGGAACATAGCGGTGAACTGGTCAGAGATACGCTTGAAGAGCTCCTGAATAGCGGTAGAGTTACCGATGAAGGTAACAGACATCTTGAGACCCTTAGGAGGAATGTCACACACAGCAGTCTTGACGTTGTTGGGGATCCACTCGACGAAGTAGGAAGAGTTCTTGTTTTGGACATTGAGCATCTGCTCGTCAACTTCCTTCATTGACATGCGGCCACGGAACATGGCAGCGACGGTAAGGTAGCGACCGTGACGAGGGTCGGAAGCGGCCATCATGTTCTTAGCATCGAACATTTGCTGGGTAAGCTCAGGAACAGTCAAGGCACGGTATTGTTGCGATCCACGCGAAGTCAGGGGAGCAAATCCGACCATGAAAAAGTGGAGACGAGGAAATGGAACCATGTTGACAGCAAGCTTGCGCAAGTCGGCGTTCAACTGACCAGGGAAACGCAGGCAGGTAGTGATACCTGACATAACTGCGGAAACCAAGTGGTTCAAGTCACCGTAGGTGGGGGTGGTGAGCTTGAGTGTACGGAAGCAGATGTCGTACAAGGCCTCATTGTCGATGCAGAAGGTCTCATCGGAGTTCTCCACAAGTTGGTGGACGGAGAGGGTGGCATTGTAAGGCTCGACGACAGTGTCAGACACTTTTGGGGACGGCACAACAGAGAATGTGCACATCATACGGTCGGGGTATTCCTCACGAATCTTGGAGATAAGGAGGGTACCCATACCAGCACCGGTTCCACCACCAAGAGAGTGGGTGATTTGGAAACCTTGGAGGCAGTCGCAGGATTCGGCCTCCTTGCGGACGACGTCAAGAACAGAGTCGACGAGCTCAGCACCCTCGGTGTAGTGACCCTTGGCCCAGTTGTTACCGGCTCCGGATTGACCGAACACGAAGTTGTCCTATTTTCTTACAATCAGTCCGTGCCGGATTTAAGGGAAAGTTTCATGCTCACAGGTCTGAAAAGCTGGCCGAAGGGTCCAGCGCGGACAGAGTCCATGGTTCCAGGCTCCAAGTCAACAAGGACAGCACGAGGCACGTACTTTCCACCAGTGGCCTCATTGTAGTAAACGTTGATGCGCTCCAGCTGAAGGTCAGAGTCACCGTGGTAGGTACCGGTGGGGTCGATTCCGTGCTCGTCAGAGATGACTTCCCAGAACTTCGCACCGATCTGAGAGGAAGGAAGGACACGGAATGGATGAGCCTGCCGTTTTGAAGCGACGATTGAAAGCGGCAACTACTCACTTGGTTACCGCACTGACCAGTCTGGAGGTGGACAATCTCTCTCATTATGTGGGTGGGTGGCTGCAAAGTCGAGGTAAGAAACGCAGGCTAAGAAGTGGCTCAAGGATAGAAGTGACGCACGTGTGTTGTGAGTTGTGGATGAAATTGTGCACCTGGCGGGAAGGCCCTTTTTCAGTTCGCGATTTTTCGAAAGGGGTGCTATCGAAAACAAAGGCATTCTCGGACACAAGGCCACGAACAAAGGACACAAGTAAACCACAAATACTCCACGGCCAGTGCATTTTAAGAGTGAAATATGCATTCTATTAGTTCAACGTTAGAGGACGGCAACCAAAAGGCGAGTATACGGACACATAATATTCCACAAAGGAAGCCAACCATGCTGACTTGCAAGAATGCTTTCGAAGATGTCTGATATCGAACAACATTACATCACGATACTCCCGAAACGATAACGGATCATCAAGATAACTATCGTTCATAAAAAATATTAATTTTTCCGAATGCCCCTGTCGCGGAACCTGGTTGGCGTTTTTCACAAATTCTCGGACACAAATGAAGAACCAGATAACGCCAAACCCACACCCAATCAGAAACCCGATGAAGAGGGTGAGGTAGAAAAAGTGAAGGCATCTGAGGCCCTGGAGGAAGAAGTAGAAGAAGCGCGGCAGCGCGAACATTTTGAACGAACTGCGTCAACGCTGCGACACAAATTGAACAAGGGCGAAGAATCGCGATATTCTGAGAATCTACGAATTATGCACGAGAATGTGCTTCTCCTCACGTGAGTATGCTTTGACTGCTGGCATTGAATGACGTCTCTGATCCGGCATCAGTGAAATCAATATCTTGCGGAAGGATTTCCAAGCTTCCAGACTCCGAACCCAGCGATTGCTGGGAGTTGTGCAACAAAGCGAACTTGACGGGGACGACTCTCCTTTG
>MU614566.1:0-16031 GCA_025201725.1 Chytriomyces sp. MP71 | reverse complement strand
TCACAGCTGGATCGTCTGACATTGTAAACCTGGTTGACTAGCAATAAACCCCCGACCTGCACTCCCCAAATTTTGGGAACGATTGTTGTTGCTTCCCTGAAGCTTTGTGCGTGAATGCGGTGAACACGCGTATGATTGTGCAGTGAAGAAACTAGGCAAGAAATGGTCCTGTCGGCTGTCTTCATCCTGGATCTGAAGGGGAAGGTGCGCGCTGGTCACCCGCGCATGCATGATCTCACACGCGGCTCCTGATCACTGTAGGTTCTCATCTCGAGGAATTACCGCGGGGACATCCCCATGGTGGCCATTGATAAGTTCATGCCGCTGGTGCTTGAGGCCGAAGAGGAGGAGCAGACGCCAACCCCCGTTATTTCCACGGAAGATGGCATCAACTTCCTCTACATCCGCTACAACAACCTGTATCGTGCGTGATTCTTGGCTGGGTAGACGTGGGCGATTTTGTATTTAACGATATCAAACCCCTCTTAGTGGTGGCTATGACAAAGAAGAACTCGAATGCAGCCACGATTCTCGTCTTTTTATACAAGCTGTGCGAGGTGCGTTGTGCGGGTGGTTAGCTGTGGGGTCACACCTGCGGTTTCTCTAGAAGGCATGTCCTGAACACCAGACCTCTCTGTGCAGGTCTTCAAAGAATACTTTAAGGAACTTGAGGAGGAGTCTATCCGCGACAATTTCGTCATCATTTACGAGCTGTTGGACGAAATGATGGACTTTGGATACCCGCAAACCACCGAATCCAAGATCCTGCAGGAGTGAGTTTTTGGATCACGAAATACCAGCATGCGTGATTGAAATGGAGTGGCCACTAAATGGATGCGGACGGAACACAGGTACATTACGCAGGAGTCGTACAAACTAGAAACTCAGGCGCGCCCCCCGATGGCTGTGACGAATGCAGTGTCTTGGCGGTCGGAAGGTCTCAAGTACCGCAAGAACGAGGTGTTTTTGGACGTGATCGAGTCTGTGAATCTGCTGGTGGGGTTGTTCGTGGTGCCTTGGGGTGCAACGTGTTGACGCGCATTACCAGGTGAATGCGAACGGAAACGTGTTGCGCAGCGAGATTTTGGGTGCAGTCAAGATGAAATGTTACTTGAGTGGCATGCCGGATGTGCGTCTGGGCTTAAATGACAAGGTTCTGTTTGAGACGACTGGACGGAGTGAGTCACTGCCGAGTGGATCACGACAGAAACTAAGCTGACAAGACTTCGATTCTTTTTAGCTGCCACCAAAGGCAAAGCGGTCGAGATGGAAGACATCAAGTTTCACCAGTGTGTCCGATTGTCTCGTTTTGAAAATGATCGCACCATTTCCTTCATTCCGCCCGATGGCGAGTTTGAGCTTATGTCGTACCGCCTTAACACGCAGGTGTGTTATGTTTTCGGTTGCTACGAAATATGGCATTTAACTTGAGTGGATTCACAGGTCAAGCCGCTGATTTGGTGTGAAGCGGTTGTGGAGAGCCACAGTGGATCGCGCATTGAGTACATGATCAAGGTAACTTGCTTAGTGATTGGGTATTGATGTCCCCATGCTCACAACGGGTGGTGAATCAGGCCAAGGGTCAATTCAAGAAACGATCCACAGCCAACAACGTTGAAATCATTATTCCAGTTCCTGAGGATGCGGACTCTCCCAAGTTCAAGGTGAGTGGCTGGAAGGCTGCGCGTTCGTAAGATCGAGCAGTTATATATTGTGTGTTTGGCAGACGAACACGGGGTTGGCATCGTATGCGCCAGAACTCAACGCGATTGTTTGGAAGATCAAAGCATTCCCTGGTGGAAAGGACTATGTGTTGCGGGCGCACTTTGGTCTACCCAGTGTTCGAACGGGTTGGTGTCAATGAACGCATTCGATCAGCCCTCCATTTGATGCGCTGATGCACCTGAACGTGAACAACAGAGGATCCAGACAAGCGCCCGCCCATTTCTGTCAAGTTTGAAATCCCCTATTTCACGACTTCAGGTATTCAAGTTCGGTACCTCAAGGTGGTCGACAAGAGTGGCTACCAAGCGTTTCCATGGGTCAGATATATAACCCAGAACGGAGGTGCGTAGACTACGACCTTATGGCCATGTTCAACCCTTTTTATACTTGCGATACAGATTACTTCCTTCGCATGCCGGACGCAGTCAAGAGCTCGCAGCTAGACAGAGTAGCATTTTGAAATTCTTTCGCTTGACCTTAGTAGACGGAAAAACATGTGTTGATTTCTGGTGCGGTTGTTTTTTCCGTGTCCCAAAAATGAACGATGCTGCGTCGAAGAGGCTGCTGAAGGAGCTACGTGACGCGCAGAAAGATGCTGATGAAGGCTCCGTGCTCATGCTACGGCCTACGGAAGACGACAACCTATTCAGTTGGGTCGCTGTTATCACATCCAGCGAGGCCACTGGCAACTCTCCCTATCGAGGTGAGGACATCTTCCACCGCATGATCGAATCGCCAGACTCGGCTGACTGATTATAACCAGATGGACGTTTCAAGCTTTCAATCGATGTACCGCCGGAATACCCTATGAAGCCACCTTCCGTGCGTTTTGCTTCGAAAGTGTGCCACCCAAACGTCCACTGGAAGGTGATATCCTCTTCTTTTGGATTGTATATAGACTCATCTGTGGCATGATGTTGTCAGACCGGAGAAATCTGTTTGGACTTACTGAAGTCTGCATGGAGTCCTGCTTGGACGCTCAAGTCAGCTTGTGTCGCCATCTCATTACTCCTCGATGTAAGGCTTGCGAATTAGGAATGCGAAAAACTAAGCGTATACCTTCTGCCAGTCACCTGAACCGGACAGTCCCTTGAACTGCGATGCTGCAAACTTGTTACGTTGTAACGACCGCCGGGGGTACAACTCATTGATCAAAATGTACACCAGCCTGTACGCAGAATAACTTTTTTGTTTCTCCTCATACTGTAAATAAACCGGGAATTATCTTTGAGCTTGAAGTTGCCGCTTTTTTTCCTCCAAACGTTGTTTCTCCAACTGCAGCTTCGCGATAATAGAATTGATTTCCTGCTGCTGTGCGTTATTGCCCGTGTCGGAAACAGCTACATTGGCCACAGCCCCCCGTTTTGCCGCATCCGAGTTCAAGAGCTTCAAGCTGTCTCGCAAGATGGTTACATCGTCGCGCACAGAGCTCAGATGATTTTTCTTGTATGATGCAAGTCCATTCATCTCGTCACTCGTCTGTGTAAGCTCAGCAAGCTTCGACTCCGCATCCGCGCGGTCTTCCTCAAACTTAATGATGTCCTGTTCAACCACTTCTGCTTCTTCTTGCAACTGCGCCGCGTCTTTCCATGCGCTGGCAGCGATGTCGCGGGTTCCGGGCACGTAGCGCGTAAACATTTTCTTTTCACCTTTCTAAGTTACGATATAAGTGACCTCTTGTGGAAATGAGAATTTGCGGAGAGTTGCACAGACGGCTGGGGCGAGGCGAGGGAGACATAACAAACCGCATTCAACATGGCTTCTTTCACGTGCAGCGGGACTCCAATCGGCAACGGCTTCCCCTTACGACGACTCGTAAGCACATGTTGAAAGTATATAAACTGCTCCTGATTGATGGACGACGAGCTCAGAGAAACGAGTGTCCTGCAGCCAGAACCGGGTTATTGCGAAACCAGACCCTGACTTCCCATGTAATCGGGACGCTGATCGACGAAGACGAAAAAGAAACTTACCAGATCTGGGCAAATTCAGATTGAGAAAGATGCGAAGTTTGATACAGCGGCTCGAGCTGAGACACTGAAAGGCCGAATCCAGTCAAACTGTGCTATCATACGAGTGCACACCATCACGTACATGTCACTTCATTGTCTTCGTTGGAGAACTTCGAGAACTTGGACTCGTAGGTGAAGCGATCCGATGGTGTGATGTGCCAGTCGAAGGATGACATCGGACCGATTCTGTGAATATTCCTTCTTCTCCAAGATTCTTTTCGTTTATTCAACTATTTAATATGAGCAAAGCTATCCTCCGATGTTGATGACTGCATGCGGAAGTCAGCACGGATAATCACACACGAAGAAGGAAACCGCACCTCCTTGTTTCTTTAAAATGTACAGCACGATAGCAACTACGAGCCCGATCACTATCAGAAAGATGAAGAGCAAGAAGATTTTATCTGTCGACATACGCCTAAGTAGTTGGAGTTATTTACTCATACGTGCTCGAAACATGTTTGAACCTCATGAAAACGCGCAACTGTTTGTCGGCTCGTTTGAGATTGGATTCTACATGGTCTATTCCTTCCCGGATATTGTGAAGTTGCTCGCCTTGCTTCTTAAGCTCATCATTCACTGCTGCACCTATCTAGAGAGGAAGTAAGGATTGGAGCTGGTGCTGGAATTAGAGGAGAGATTTGTCCTCACCTCAATCGTTTGTTGCACCATTACTTTTGCGCGATTCGTTGCTGCATTAGTCTGATCCTGCACCACCATGGCTTGTTGTGTAATCTCTTTTGCTGTCATTTCATCGGTTGCTGTATTGCTCTTGCGTAAGCTCGAGTTTCCTGCACCCACAGAACGACGACATACTCCGTTTCTTGGGTTCCCCGTCCGACTTGGCCGTCGTTTCAGCCCACTCTACGTCCTGAAACAGCTTTGCAATTTCCGCCTCATACTGCTTTGCTTTCGCTTCCCATTCGGGCGCAATGTCCTTTGGGAGCTCGCGGATTTCAACCACAATCGTCCTATGCACTTGTTTAGCGCGCGTCAGCCGGTTCTTGAGATATGTGCATCTCTATTGCGTGATCGTTTCAGATGTTCAATCAAGGAAAGGTCGGGTCGTTATGCTCGCCACCTCAGTTCTCTCGAATCCTTTCAACGTAGGCACTTCGCGCTCCAGAACGTGGGTAATACCCTTGAGTAGATCTTGCATTTGTTCATCGAACTCTTCTATTTCTGGAGGAGAAGGAAGCTTGAGGGATGCAACACAGACGATGGCACAAACCCGCAGACATGCTGACAATTCCCAATGGTCGAAAACACTGAAAACGTGGAAACTCCCATACATTCCTTCATTACAGCACAGAACACTTACAGAAAGAAAATAGAAGTAAATTACTTGTTCAGCTTTTCAGTCAGCTCAGGCACCACCTTGAACAAGTCCCCAACGAGTCCGAAGTCCGAAACTTGAAAAATGGGAGCTTCCGCGTCCTTGTTGATGCTTACAATAACCTTAGAATCCTTCATACCGGCCAGATGCTGCACGAACAATTAAGAGGGATTCGAACAGCGTCCAAGCAAGAAACCATATATACCTGAATAGCACCAGAAACACCAACAGCAATGTAAAGTTGAGGAGCAACAATCTTTCCTGTCTGGCCAATCTGCAAGTCGTTGTTCACGAAGCCTGCGTCGACGGCGGCACGGGAGGCACCCACTAAACGAAAGCAGAAACTTAGTAACAACTTACCCATGTTGAGCATGGGGGTGGCGGGAGGCGGGTCAGAAAATGTGAAAGTAAAGTTACGCACCAGCTCCCTCGAACTTGTCTGCCAAGTCGTAGAGCATCTTAAAGTTCTCTCCATTCTTCATACCACGACCACCGGCAACGACAACTTTCGCGGCGCCGAGCTCGGGGCGGTCGTTCTTCACGATCTCCTCACTAACCCACTCGGTAGAAGCTAGCAGCGTGCATTCAGTGTAAAAATAGATCAGGAAATAACCCGCGTACATTCAGTTGAGGAGGTGGGTCCGGCCTCAGTAGTAGCAGAGCCTCCAGCTGTGGCAGCCGGCGCAAACGCAGTACTCCGAATGGTCAAAAGCTTAACCTTATCAGAAGATTTCACGGTTGCGATCGCGTTTCCTAAGATATTGATAGTTTCAGATTCACGATGGCTGTGTGTGCGGGGTGTTTCCGATGTGGCATCGGAAGGGATCTCGGCACACACCGGCATAGATGGGGCGCACGAACGTGTCCTCCGACTTGACCTCGATGACATCCGAGACAGGGGAGACATCGAGAATGGCAGCGGCGCGGGGAATGATATTCTTTCCGAACGCGGAAGAGGCAGTGACGACGTGGGAGAAGTTTCCCGCGTTGACAGAGGCAGCGATCAAAGGGGCGTAGACCTCGGGGAGGCCATGGTCGTATGCCGCGTTGTTGACGACAAAGACCTTGGAGACGCCCTCGACGGAGGCAAGCTCCTTCGCAACGGCATCGGCCGTGGAGCCGGCCACGAGGGCTGAGATGGGGCCCCCGATCTTGGCAGCGGCGCCAATCGCGTTGAGCGACGACGCAGCAATCTTGGAACCTTTGTGCTCAATGAGAACGAGAGTGGAGGCGAGGCGGCGAGTCTACGGTTTTCCGTTTTTTAGGGACAAGTTCCGGATGCACATGAGCCATGAGTTGCTGCAGATGGCGACGGACCCTTCCTCCCCTCCCCGCCTCATCCTCCTTGCGCATACAGTCTGCATCGATTCAAACAATACCGGAGCTGCAAGGGTCGGTCGGGTACCTACCCAGGTGGAGGCGTTCGCGACGGACGAAGTGAGGCGACCCAATGGGAACATTTTTAGCTTTCTTTTTTTTTGGTTGACACCACCAAGATGCCAGCAAACCAGAAGCCAGTGCCCACCGACAAGGTCGCGAAAGCCCAGGTGCGTTTACTGGTCATTCCATGCGGCAACCGCTGGAATCAGCTAACAAGATGAACCGAAAGGTCGAGAAGGCCGTCAAGGCGCTCGTCGCCTTCGAGGCTGCCAACGGCAAGGGCGCCAAACCAGCTACATCAAAAGTCACAGACCTTCTTTCCTCTGAGGATGGTGATCTCGAGGCCGATCCAAGTGACAGAAAGTTCTTCTGGCTCACAGTCAACACGAAGAAGATGCCAAACTCGCTCAAACTCAAGCCCGTCAAAATGTGCGTTCACGTTTCCAACAGAAGCAGGGATACTCACACGCATTTCAATTAGCGCTATCCAGAACTCGTTCGCTCCTGAATCAGCAGAAGTCTGCCTCTTTACGAAAGACCCTCAAAAGGAGTTCAAGGCGCTTCTCGAATCGAACGACATCACTGTGGACAAGGTGAGTCGCATTCGCGATGGAAACTTTCTCCGTCTGAGCATATCCTGTGTTTCAGGTGATTGGAGTCTCTAAGCTCAAGGCCAACTACTACTCGTACGAGTCCAAGAGAAAACTGTGCGACTCATATGACTTGTTCTTGACCGATGATAGGATCATCAGCCTCCTCCCCCCCCTTATTGGCAAAGCTTTCTTCAGTAAGAAGAAGCAGCCGATCCCCGTTGACTTGACGGCGAAGAACTTGAAATCTGAAATCGAAGCTGCCAAGAACGCGACGTACCTTCATCTCAACAAGGGCCTGTGCAAGTAAGAGTTCGTTTAATTAAGTTTACATTTTACTGAATGGAAACTGTGATAGTGCCGTCAAAATTGGTACAACAAAGCAAACAGTGGCCCAAGTTGTTGACAACATCATCTACTCTGTGGATAAGATTGTAGATAAAGTTCCAAGCAAGTGGAGCAATGTGCAATCCATTCAGTTGAAATTGAGCGACTCAGCGTCGCTCCCCTTGTTCAACGCGCTCCCCGTCGCAGACGAGGACAATGACGCCCAGATGGAAGAGGCAGAGGCTACCAAACTGGAGGTTGCCACAAAGAAGGATGCCACTGTCAAGAAGTCAGTTGAAGCCAAGAAGAAGGCATCGGCCCCCCCTGCGGCCGCGACGAAAGTTCCTGCGAAGCCGGCTATTTCTTCGATTAAGAGTGGGAGAGTGGGAAAGAAGACAAAGAAGTAATCAAATATAGTAGCGGTGTGTGTTTTTTTTTGGTAATCTTCGTGACAAATCAAGGGGTACTTCATGGCTGATCATGCGCGGGTAAACGCGTCAGCACAACTCCTGGTGCAGAGGTAGAGCTTGGACTTAAGTTATTAAAGTGTGCTGATTTGATTACAGTCACGTGTTTGGATTGAATCATGAAGTTTCCAACAATGTGACTTACCTTGATGAGCAAACGATTCTGTACCCAGCAGGGTCCCAACTTGTCCTTTACAACCTTGAACAAAAGAGTCAAAAGTTTATCTCCATCAATGATGGGGACGGAATTACGACCCTGCAAATAAGCGCGGGTCAAGCGTTTGCGGCAGTGGCTGTCAAGAGCAACGAAAAGGGACCTTACGTTGCCATCATCGACCTGCTCAACCCTAGAAAAAAGAAATTGCTGATGTTACCCGAAGGCAATTTCGCAAAAGTAGCTCAGTTATTTTTATGACTTCACACGAGGCTGACGAATGGCAATAGGAAGTCATTTCATTGTCCTTCACGAACGACATGAGAAATATTGTTGCGCAAACTGGAGCACCAGACTGGTATTATTTGAATATAAACTATCATGTTTTAATAGCCTGTGGTGGTTACAGGTCCTTGTACTACTGGACTTGGGAAAAAGCAAAGCTACTTGCGAACGTGAAATCAGCGATCAATACTAACACAGAAATCCACCAAATGACATGCAACCCTTTCGATGCCAATAATACACTAATCTGTGTGACTGGAAATCTTATATTCCGTATTTTCAAGTTTACAGAGGGAAACTTCAAACTTGTGAACCAACAAAAACCGGACAAGGTGCTTCTTGTGTATTTTAATATATTAAGCTGTCGAGTAACCCTTGGAATTAGAATCTTATTTGTCATTGCTGGATCAGCGAAGTACGCGTGATTGCTGGTACAGAGGACTCCAAACTCCTCGTCTTTGATGCCGGGGATTTGATTCTCGAGATTTCCTACGTTTTCCCTGGGAATGTGTCGATGAAGACTCCGTCCATTCAGACTGTGACTCAGTTTTCAGGAGGTATCATGGCCGGAACGTCCACGGGATTCTGTGTCCTTTTTGAGAAGACAGAAGACAACTTTCTGTACAAGAAAAACAAGGAATTCCTACTTGAAGAAAACGCAGTCAGATGCATCGCCATGAACCCGACTGACGATATGGCGGTTTGCACGCTGAGCAATAGCCAGATTTATGTTGTGACACTAGATGCAGATTCAAACAAGGTACGCGCCATGCTTGTTCTCCTGACGATGATGTAATTGGTTACATTAGGGAGAGGAGATAAAATGTGATAGATTGTGTCAACCTTTTCATCATGGCAACGTTGTTGGTATGGATACTTGTGCCAGGAAACCGCTTATTGCAACATGTGGAACCGATAAATCCATTCGCATTTGGAACTACATCGAAAATACGATTGAAGTCATCAAGTTTTTCGACGATGAGCCTCTCAGGTTTTTTTACCCCTTTAAAGTTTTTCAAAACTGAAAAACTGTTCAGCATCGCACTTCACCCGTCTGGACTTTATGTTCTTGTTGGTTTTGCGGACTGCTTGAAGTTGATGAATGTCTTAATTGACGACATACGGCCGTATTGGGAGTCCAATATTAGGGGATGTCGAGAGGTACGTTTTTGATGCCTGAAGAGTGTATCTCCTTTCTCAACCTTCTTGCAGTGTCGTTTTAGCAACGGTGGCCAGGTGAGAAAAGCACTTGATTTAATTTGGAGTGTGAGATATTGATGGGTAGTGTCCCAGTACTTTGCGTCGGTATACGGATCTACGATTGGAATTCATAGAACCTGGTCATTCGAAACGGTCGGTTATCTCAAGGGCCATGCTGGGAAAGTCAAGTCCATTTGTTGGTCAGCCGATGATTCCCGCTTGGTCAGCTGTGGTCTCGATGGAAACGTGTTTGACTGGAATGTCACATTATTAAAGAAGGAAGGCGAATTTTCTAGCGCGAATGCGTTGTTTACGTCGGCATGTTACGCGTCCGACTTGAAAACCATCTATTCTGTTGGATCCGATGGCAATATAAGGGTATTTTGATGCTTACTGTATGTATGAAACTGAGTTCATATATCAGGTCATCAGCGAATCCTCGCTTATGCAGGAGGTGTCGGGAAAGATAGGTTACTCTGCAAGTGAGTGTGGTTGTTTCATGTGCGTCGTCCTTAAACATGCCCGCTGAACACATTAGTCTTGACGTCTCGGTCTGGAAAGCATGTGTTTGCTGCAACAAGCAAAGGCTCTGTGCGAGCTTTTAAATCGTTAATTGCAAATGACCCATCCACTACTGAACACACGGAGTTGTCTTGTCACTCATCTGCAATTACACGAATGCGTATTGCATTTGACGATTCCCTCTTGTTCACTTCGGGAGAGGATGGATGCATTTGGGTTTATAAAGTTCAAGACAAAGATCAGCGAGTTTCCAAGAGAGAGAAAGAGTGGACGTATTCTGATGAAGTAAGCGCACTCTTTTTTCGTTTTCCTTTCTGTAGGGTTCTAATGCGACGCGTTGACAGATTTTGGTGACAAAGTCTGATCTCAAAGAAAAGCACAAAGTAATGGTGGAACTGCGTATGAGAGTTGAGACGCTGAAAGCAGAAAATGACACGCAACTGAAATTGAAGGACATGAACTACAGTGAAAAGTTGCGCGACCTCATGGACAAGTACACGTCTGAAATTGAAGGACTTAAACAACTGACAGCAGTTTTGACCCATGATCGAAAATCGAATGAAGAAAAACATACCAGCGAACTTGGAACGGCGAAAGTTTCCAATCGAACGGAGATAGAGGATATGGAATTCAGTTTCAAGATAAAAATGGCCGCAGAAAGCGAGAAACATTCAGAGCTCATTAGCAAAGTTGAACAATTGAAAAGCTCCTGGGAAAGACAAATGGACGATATGGAATCGTTTCACTTATCGAGAGTTTCACAAATGACGGACTACTACAAGAAGAAGATACAGGAAAAGCAGGATGACAATCTCCAGGTCAGAATTTTTAGAATTTAGCATGTTAGACTAAATTATAGATCATGGAACAGTTAAAATCCCAGTTTTCGCAGCATCATCGAGAATTCGTGGCACATCTCTCCGAAATCGAAGACGACACAGACACAGAGGTACTTCAGATTGGGCACTCATTCGAGACGAAGCTGAAAGCAGAGAGAGAAGCCCTTTCGGCCATCAAAAGCGAAAACACCAACATGCGATCGCGATTCAATAACCTTCAGCGCGAAATCGACGAAAACAAAATTGCACTCAACAAAATGTTCAGTGAAGAAAAAAGACTACACGGCATCATTAAAGGTCTTGAGAAGGATATTATTGGAGTGAAGCGCGAGGTAATTATATACCTTGAAACCTATCCTTGTTAAAACTGAACCACAGATGCAAGAAAGAGATGACACAATTCAGGATAAAGAAAAAAGAATTTATGATTTAAAAAAAAAGAATCAGGAGTTAGAGAAGTTCAAGTTCGTCTTAGATTATAAGATAGCAGAATTGAAAAAGCAAGTTGAACCAAGGGAAAAGGATATTGTGCTCTTGTCAAAGCAAATCAAGGCAAGTTTTGTTCATTCTTGTCTCATACAGCTAAATGCAATACAGGAAATGGACGATGAGCTTCACCAATACCAAAAAACGCACGACACTCTCGACACTCAAATTCAAGACCTACTGCTGAAATTACGCGCCACACAAAGGGAGGCATATGACGAAAACACACGGGTTCATGACATGAAGGCTGTTGTGCATCGGATCCAAAATGATACTCGCACATTATGGAAAGTCATTGAGACTTACGCAGATTTAAAGGTAGCTTCATCCTTGCTCTTATGAAGCGTACCATTGAGAATACCCCTCCAGCGGAACCTGGTTGGCGTTTTTCACAAATTCTCGGACACAAATGAAGAACCAGATAACGCCAAACCCACACCCAATCAGAAACCCGATGAAGAGGGTGAGGTAGAAAAAGTGAAGGCATCTGAGGCCCTGGAGGAAGAAGTAGAAGAAGCGCGGCAGCGCGAACATTTTGAACGAACTGCGTCAACGCTGCGACACAAATTGAACAAGGGCGAAGAATCGCGATATTCTGAGAATCTACGAATTATGCACGAGAATGTGCTTCTCCTCACGTGAGTATGCTTTGACTGCTGGCATTGAATGACGTCTCTGATCCGGCATCAGTGAAATCAATATCTTGCGGAAGGATTTCCAAGCTTCCAGACTCCGAACCCAGCGATTGCTGGGAGTTGTGCAACAAAGCGAACTTGACGGGGACGACTCTCCTTTGATCAGAGACGTGCTGGGGGATCAGTTCAAAAGCGAAGCTCGTGAGTAATCATTCCTTTTTCTCGCGTTATCCAGAAGTTGACACCGGAATTCGACTTATGTAGCCCTGATGCTCCTCAAATCTGACGTGACAAAGCCTCTGTCGTTACCCGCACTGCACAACAAATAGTTATGGACTATGAGTTTTGAAAGAGATAGAAAGTAAATAAATGCTGTAGAAAGGGCTAGTACACGTGTGATTGCCGTTCCCAGACAAGGGTAAGAATAGGGTCATGATGGTCGGCAGCGCTTTTATTGTGTATGTCCGAAAATGCATGCTTTGAGCTCCAGCGTTTGTTTTCGATAGCACCTCCCCCCCCCTGAAAATTTTGGGATATATGGGATCCCGCTTCTCGTTCGACACCCTTTTTTTCGTGTCCCGCATCCCTAATTTTGCAACCCACACCTACGTTAAGCTACCACCATGAGAGAGTGTATTTCTATCCACGTCGGACAGGCAGGTGTCCAGATCGGTAACGCCTGCTGGGAGCTGTACTGTCTTGGTAAGTGCACAGCTGCTGCCCCTGCCCCGGTGACTCGCGTCTTACCTTACTTTCGGACCTCGACCAGAGCACGGTATTCAGCCCGATGGTCAGATGCCGTCTGACAAGACCATTGGAGGCGGTGACGACTCGTTCAACACCTTCTTCTCTGAGACGGGTGCCGGAAAGCACGTCCCTCGTACAGTCTTTGTTGACCTGGAGCCCACCGTCGTCGACGAAGTCCGCACTGGTACCTACCGCCAGCTCTTCCACCCTGAGCAGCTCATCACCGGCAAGGAGGACGCCGCCAACAACTATGCGCGTGGTCACTACACCATCGGAAAGGAAATCGTCGACCTTGTTCTTGACCGTATCCGTAAGCTCGCCGACAACTGCACGGGTCTTCAAGGATTCCTCGTCTTCCACTCCTTCGGTGGAGGAACCGGTTCCGGATTCGGTGCCTTGCTTTTGGAGCGCCTTTCTGTGGACTACGGCAAGAAGTCCAAGCTCGAGTTCTCCGTGTATCCCGCCCCTCA
The DNA here is from genome assembly GCA_025201725.1 of Chytriomyces sp. MP71. Classification (NCBI taxonomy): domain Eukaryota; kingdom Fungi; phylum Chytridiomycota; class Chytridiomycetes; order Chytridiales; family Chytriomycetaceae; genus Chytriomyces; species Chytriomyces sp. MP71. Next base: position 2,856 of record MU614566.1, on the reverse strand, counting down.
GGTCTCCACGGCTGTTGTTGAGCCCTACAACTCCATTTTGACCACCCACACCACCCTGGAGCACTCTGACTGTGCTTTCATGGTCGACAACGAGGCCATATATGACATTTGCCGCCGCAACTTGGACATTGAGCGCCCCACCTACACCAACCTGAACAGACTTATTGCTCAGGTTGTGTCCTCCATCACTGCATCGCTTCGTTTCGACGGTTCCCTCAATGTGGACTTGACCGAGTTCCAGACCAACTTGGTGCCTTACCCCCGTATCCACTTCCCGTTGGTCACCTACGCTCCGGTCATCTCTGCCGAGAAGGCCTACCACGAGCAGCTGACGGTTGCTGAGATTACCTACTCCTGCTTCGAGCCCGCCAACCAGATGGTCAAGTGCGACCCCCGTCACGGAAAGTACATGGCGTGCTGCTTGTTGTACCGTGGAGATGTCGTTCCCAAGGACGTCAACGCTGCTATTGCCACCATCAAGACCAAGCGCACGATTCAGTTTGTCGACTGGTGCCCCACCGGTTTCAAGGTCGGAATCAACTACCAACCCCCCACCGTTGTTCCTGGAGGCGACTTGGCGAAGGTTCAGCGTGCTGTGTGCATGCTCTCCAACACCACCGCCATTGCTGAGGCTTGGGCTCGTCTTGACCACAAGTTTGACTTGATGTACGCTAAGCGTGCCTTCGTCCACTGGTACGTCGGTGAGGGTATGGAGGAAGGTGAATTCTCTGAGGCCCGTGAGGACTTGGCTGCCCTCGAGAAGGACTACGAGGAGGTTGGTACCGACTCCGTGGAGGGCGAGGAGGAGGAGGCTGAGGAGTACTAAACATTTTATCATCTTGCTGATTTGAATAAAGTGGTTGTGATGTTTGTACTTCTCCATTTTGTCACTAGCATGTCGTCCTGTTGAATGGGCCCATACCGATGTTACCACCGTCCATTTGTTACATGTCGCCCACGCACCCGCCTACTACGTGTTACGGCACACCTTTACAGGATCGTAGTCATTCTTGTCTCCGACAATAGCAAGTGTTCCTGTACTTGCACTGCAGGAGGCGTTGACGGATGCTGGTGACCCAGCCAAGTACATCCCCTATATGAATGGTATTATAGCAGTTGTTGTTCTCATTTTAGTATCGTGGTCATTCTTGGTTTGAGGGGCAATTAAAACCGAGTTGGGTGTACAATTTTCTTGCAAATGCTGATTCTGATCTTGTTTATAATTTATATAGACAGTATTTTCTGTTTAATTCATCTGAAACATCAAAGACCACGTTCGAAGGGAGACTTACTTCTCAGATCAGTGTTCTCGTGTCGGCACCCGTTGCAACGCCAACATGGACAACAATAGCAACTGCAACAACAGACTCTCCTCTTCCAGTCTGGATTCGCTTGACTATAGTGACCACATGAAGTGCAATCATTATTCCCATGTATCAGCTATTGTACTTGCCTGTCCAACCTCACCACCACACCCAAACAAACAACAATCAATAACAGATTGATCAATACTCAATACGTATAAGTCTATCCCATGCATCAATGGCGATGATGAAATGGCCGCACCAATGCCTGCAGTCTCTTTGACAACCCAACCACCATGACTGTCGAGTTGGCCAAAGAAAAAAGTAGGGATTATTGAGTTGTCGATGAACAGAAAAAAATGAAAACAATGCCATGTCATGTCTAACTTCTCAAAATGTACTGCCACATTGACCTTGACGAAAAACGAGCCATCCTATTTGGGTACTTTGAGATCAGCTCAAAACAAAAAGCTGGCAGCCATTGCAGCAGTCCACAATCATATTCCTGATTGTCGCACTTCAAAATATGACAAAAACTGACATACTTGCTGTCAAGTATTTAGCTTGATGAATGGATTGGCAATAACAAGTCGGATGTGTGGAGAGTGTCAGCAGTCCTGTATGGCCTTGAAACACAACATGCTATTGCTGCACACCAAGCTGTGACACCCGCGATGAAAATGCAAAAATACATAAAAACCAAAATTTTCACTTTCATAAAATACAAAAAATGTTGAAGTTGACAAGGAGGACTTTATAAGTTGTCCTTTCATGTTTAAATAACAAGTAATGATTTATGCATCACCCAAGAAAAAAACCCATATGTGGGAACAGGTGCGCAAAGTTGCGCAGCTTTCATGGACTCTTTTAGTCTGACCTGTAGCCATGTGTTAATTTGTAATGACAAGTAAGCTTTGGCTTCATCACTGTTAAGCATTTTTTCCAGTTTGGAGTAACTGCAGCTTTTGAATCAAGCAATTTGCCAGTCATAGAATATATTCATTATCATTTGAGATGACTTCCTTACCTCCTACTTCTGCCTCCTGAATGCTTTTTAATCAGCAAACTTTATTCTGATAGCAATAGCTGTCTGTTCCATTTACATGTGATTTGACCCATCAGGCAACTTTCAGAAAGATGAAAGCTCTCTCTTTTGAAAAGTAAGGGTATTCATGCCTTCATGATTATTAACTCAAAATGCCTTTATTAACCAAATAAGCCAGTGCATTATGAACTTCTAGTCTCCCAAATTGAATCAGTTGTCAAGGCAAGCCATCTCAGACCCATCACTGTCTGCTTGGGTGCTGTGGTTGAGACACACAAGAAAGGTAACTTGGACAGTGTATATGATGCATCTTTGAGAGATCGAAGGATGTATATGGATCGGCACCTATGAACCAATGCGGACAGCCATCAGGTTCAACCAAGACAAAGTGATCGTGTTGTCAGAAATTTCTACCAAGAATGACCACGATACTAAAATGAGAACAACAACTGCTATAATACCACTCATATAGGGGATGTACGTGGCTGGGTCACCAGCATCCGTCAA
>MU614565.1:45544-75727 GCA_025201725.1 Chytriomyces sp. MP71 | reverse complement strand
CAGGCTGCTGCTGCTAACAGTAGTATCGCGGCGGAAGTGTGTCGCGTAAGCAACATTTTCAGCGAAAGTTGATTTTTGAGCCAACGAATGTCGCGGTAGTTTCCCATGTAGGAAATGTGACCGTGCCAGAAAGGTGCCAAGCCGAGTACAGGTGATAGAAAAAAGGATTTATTAGGCAATCAAGTTGGAGCCACTGCGGAGCACGGCCAGATCAGTGAAGCACCTTCTCCATCGCACTGGACAAGCGTGCCAAGTCCGCTCGAATGTTGCTCGCGTATCTCAGCAGCTTGTCCTTATTGTCCAAAACTTCAATCGTTTCTGTTAGTGGGTTGTAGCGGACCTGGAATGGTCTGTTGAAGCTATCTGCGTAGCTCCTGTGATACAAGGTGGTTACAAGGAGCGGCAGTGAGGATGATCAAGATTACAACCACATACTTGACGCGACTCTTCATGTCTTTGAAGCCCTCTGCAACGTAATAAATGGGCTGGTATTTGGTGATGCTGAACCAACACAATACAGTCAGGTGACGTACCACAACCAAACATAAATCTCTGAAACTCACGGATACTCTGTCACGGCCGCCACATCCGGATCAAACGGCCGTCTTTCAGGCTCTGGTGATTTGACCGAATACTCCAATTCCCCAAAACTACTCAAAAGCCCCGCCCCATATGCCTTCAACTCCGAGCCCTCCCGCAGTAACCCAAACTCGCTCGTAAACCAGTAAATCCGCGCCAGCTTCTCCAAATCTTCGTCTGAGCACCCCAGACTCGCGAGTCCAATCTCTTGCGCAAAGTCTGCAAAGTCCGGGTCGCAAAAGAGGGGCACATGTCCGAGGAGCTCGTGGCACACGTCGGGCTCCGGGGTGTAGAGCGGTTCGCTGTGGTGTCGAATGTACTGAGAGGAATGGAAGACGCGGAAAGCGAAACCGTTGAGGAAGTCTCGGGAAGAAAGAAGGCCCTGCACGGGTCGGATGGTCCATCCTGTGCAGTCTTTGATGAAGTTGGAGACGTCTTGAAGTTGAGGGATATTATCTTCGCGGAAGTCACAGTTTTGCACGAGAAGCTGTTTTGGTTTTGAGGTTGAGCGGATATGGATCTCTGCAATGCCACGAAGGGACTCACTGGAAGGATGAATCGATATTCTTTGCATGCATGCGTTTCATACAGCTTGTTGAGCTTATTGAAGACAAGTCCCCACGTCTCAATCTCCTGATTCGTGTATTGAACCGTGGGGACTTTTTCCCCGTGGCGATAGTTTTTGGCAATGTTGGTAATCTCCGTTCTGCGTTCACGGTAGACGGGGTCATGGAATCCCGGGTGGTCTGCGTCGAGTTCGGCACCGTAACTGAGGACATTATCCGCGAAGGAGTCGAGGTCGGCAATTTTGCGCGGGAACCACGGGACGCGTTTGTTGACTGTAACAAGAATAAAGTTCGGTTATCCAGTGAATGAATGGTGGAGATGGTACGCATTCCGTGTTGCGTCAGAGGAAGATTTCATTCCGGTTGATGACACTCGGGCGAAGAAGGAAGACAGGCAAAATCTATCCTGCTTTTCCTTATCCTTCCAATCCAACCATGAATCACTGGTAGAATGAAATGGACAGCGAGACTCAACTGTCACTGGTCTGATCCCCAGTAATCACGTTGACGTCATGCACAAATGACTTGAACCCGACAACGACTTTTTTGACTTGGTCACGGCTCTGCGCGTTAAAGTCAATAAAAAAATCGTAGGCGCCGGTAAGCTTGCTCGGGCGCGACTCGATGCGCGTGAGAGAGATGTTGAGCTTGCGGATGTTGACGAGCACGCCGTCAAGGGCACCGACTTTATCCGGGATCGTGAAACTATTGGAGAGTCAGTTTGATGGGGTAGGGTAGAAGAGGGGAAGGGAGCTTACAAGAGAGTGGTCTTGATGAGATCCTGACCGTCGGGACCCTTGTTGTGCACCATACGAGCACGGACGGTGTTGCCGAGGCAGGAGCTGGACGGGATTGTGGCCGTCGTAGGAGCACTTCTCTGGGCAAAGGAGGCGTGGGAACGAGCGGGCGATTGAAGAGCAACTACGGAAGACGCTGTGAACAAGGAACGCGCGGTGGCAGATTGACGGCAGAGGCGCAGGGTTGCGACATTGAGACGATTGAAGAGCATTGAGGGAAACCTTCGTTTGAGTAAGTGGCGGTTGGGGAACGATTTTCGGCTTTTTGCATTCCGGGGGAACCCGAGGCATCCAAGTTTTCAAAACAATTACAGTTACGGGAGTTGCTCTTACTGGCAGTTAACTGCGCTAGGCCGAATAAAGAGAGGGTCCTGCCAACTAAGAGAAAGTAGAAAACATGGCTTTTACCGAAATAAAAACCCTCAAAAACAATGGCCGATGTGCGCAGAAAACTTGTGATTGTTGGTGACGGAGCTTGCGGCAAGACCTGTCTGCTGATTGTGTACTCCAAGAAGCAGTTTCCTGAGGTACGGAGTCTGACAGCAGCTTTGACCCTCCTACCCACGAGGTGCCTCCGAGGGTCAACCACAGGGGTTCTCTTGTTCTCGCCCGATAGGCGCCCACTCGCTGAGAAATGTCTTCATATCCCGTCTCTGTGGCCATCGGCTGATGATTGTGGAACTTGGAGAGAGGGGGAGGGGGGGGGGTGGCTGGGGGCGTTGAACATCCCCCGATGAGATAGAACGTTGTCGGCACTATCGGCACTACGGCCCTGGTGCAGCAAACTTACGCGAGCGTGCGTCTTTGAGCGGGGAAAGAGAGACGTGCAGGGTCCGGAGGCTTGCGATAGACTGGTGCTATATTTGGATATCGCATCTCGTTGTGCGCACGCGCATGGATCGCGCTTCGTGGGACTCTTCTGAAATGAAGCAGAAATTAGCGGGCGATGTGTGGGAACGGTGCGGGCAAAGATCGGGAATGCCCTTTTGATCCTGTCAATCCAACTGTGTCCCTTCACACCATCTCCATTTTTCATTAGGTCTATGTTCCCACAGTCTTTGAAAACTACATTGCGGATATCAACATTGATGGCCGCCGGGTCGAGCTCGCGCTCTGGGATACCGCTGGTCAAGAAGACTACGACCGACTGCGCCCACTCTCCTACCCAGACTCACACGTGATTCTCATTTGCTTTGCCGTCGACAGTCCCGACTCCTTGGACAACGTACAGGAGAAGGTGCGTTTTATGCCTGCTCAATTTAAGGGGTGGTGCGTCCCTAACATTTGCATTGCCACATCCACGTCCCCCACCAAAAATATTCAAATCAAACAGTGGATTTCGGAAGTCCTTCACTTTTGCGCTGGCCTTCCCATCATTCTCGTCGCTTGCAAAAAAGATCTTAGAAACGATGCTCGTGTGATTGATGAGCTTCGCAAGATTGGACAGTCACCCGTACAGCCGCAACAGGTAAATAACCTTGCTATTGTTTTTGCAATTGTGAAATTCGCGTTCTTTAATGGTGGAAACTACTTTTGGACCTGAAATTAGGGCCAAGCTGTTGCCGAGAAGATTGGAGCTTACCGTTACCTTGAGTGCTCGGCCCGCACTGGCGAGGGTGTTAACGAGGTGTTTGAGCACGCTACCCGGGCTGCCTTGACGAACCGTGGCGGGGGTGCCTCGTCGTCCAAGAAAGCGAAAAATGGGGGCTGCCTGCTTCTCTAAGAACAATCTTCTGTTTTAGAATATTTGCTGGGATTAGTGTTGCGTTTTTATATCTTCTTGTCCCATCGTTTTCCCCCACTCTCCCTTCACGCACGTTATTCTTTTCCTTCCATTTTCAATCATGCTTAGGCTTTCGTTGGTAGTATTATCTTGTGTTTCCTCTGTTGGTTTTGTTTGAATAAAGTTCGCTCGATCAAAACAATTAAACTAGGCTAGAGAATTACTCGAGTATGATTGAATTTGATGAAAATGGAGACTCGACGTTCGCGACGCGAAAGGGACAGCTCGATGGATTGCTTGGCTTCAAAGTGAGATTTGCGCAGAATCAAGCACGTCGTCGACCTTGGCGTCCCGGCAGTCTCCACGTGTCATTCAAAGAATGTTGACATAGGGAGATAGGTTATATATGCCTAGCTGGAAGTTGGTCGCTGCGTGTATGAAGGACAAGGGATTTTGGACAAGAATTGTTGTTTATTGCGAATACAATATGAAACAATAAATCATGAGCCTGAAGCTTGCGTGTCTCCACAAAGAAATATTAGACACAGTCTCAGAAACTCAATCTGCGTAAACTTCTTGGCCAAGCATCCCGCGCAAGCCCTCCAAGAAGGGCGCAAACCCAGGGTGCGAAAACTGCGCGCCAGGTGTGTCCCCCTCTGCCTCCATGAACCGCTCTGACTTGAACGCGTCCGCAGTCTGTCAATCGCAATATTGACTATGATCTGCGCGGAAAAGGCAGAGTGGCCTGGGCTGAAGTTTGTGTTACGATGAATTTTGGGATGCTCGTGACAGGTGGGAAGAGGCGCATTGTCTCGTTCATGCCAGCGAGGGTGGAACGGAGTTTGACTGTGTCCTTGTAGTCTGGGATGGTGGTTTTGCCCAGTTCTTGCTTGATGTCGTAGAAGGTTGTTTTGCTTTTTTGTGGATGGCGAGCACAGGCATAGGTGAGGACACTTGCAGTGGTTCGTGTCTTGTTTCAACAAACAGGATATTATGATGCATTGAAAGAAACAAGAAATAGCCTGCAAGGGCGAAGCTGCAAGGGCGAAGGCAACGGGTTCACCTTCTATTCGGATTCTGCCATCTTAAACTCCTCCGACTTTCACGAAAAGGTGGAATTGGCGAGTCTTTGAAGGAGCTGCCGTGAAAGAAGATAGAGTCAATACATCATGGAGCGTGATTGAAAAATTACTCACCCTTTTTTGGCTTCTCGGCAAAGGTTCAGAGATGAACTCTACAGACCCGCGCTTCGTGTCCTGCAAGTACTTAATTAGTAGGTAAAAAATCGGTTTTGGGGTGATAAATGTAATCTGGCTGGCGGTCCATAACAGTTTCCAACGCCAGTTTGAACGAAGGCGAATTTCCCTTTTTGATCCTGAATTCCGACTTGTCTTCCTCCGTCTGCCAGGAAATATTCATAGCAAAGTTAGCAAAGGAAATCACACTTATTGCAAACTCCATCATGATTAAAAAGACACGTTGATACGGTACTACTTCCCGCCGTTCCCACGTGGTAAACATTCGCTGAGTTATTTGGACCGAGCTTCCACGCACATAGGCGTTGTTTTGCTCAGGGAAGATAGGAGCCGCGACTTTTCCGGTGGCGCCTCCATTCATCGCGTGAATTTGGAATTGAAATACTTTAACCGCCATATATTTTTCAAAAACAAATCCGGATGGTTGTTGCGGTGGGTCATGGAACCACTGACGAAAAGAATGGAGCCTAGGTGTCGAAGAGTGTTCACTGAAAAGAAACATGCTTTTGAAAATTAACTAAAAACCAGATGGAGGACGTTCCTCGCAGAAAGCTTGTGATCGTTGGGGATGGAGCGTGCGGAAAGACCTGCTTGCTGATCGTGTTTGTGCGCAACGAGTTTCCGGAGGTGAGTACTGGCCCTGAGTGGATCTCGGCTGGAGGGCGTCCCGTCTCGTGAGCTTCCAGCGCTTGAATAGCATTCGAGGTCACAGAAGGAGCTGGGAGAATGCGTGTGAGGGACTGACTGGATCATGGTTCCTTTGGACGTACCCCCAAATTGCCACTCTGGTTCGGTCAATGATTGACTCTTTACCCGCAGACGTACATCCCCACTGTGTTCGAGAACCACACTACGGATATCGTCGTCGATAATCGCAAGGTGGAGCTTGCGCTGTGGGACACGGCCGGACAGGAGGATTACGACCGCCTTCGCCCGCTCTCCTACCCGGGAACCCAAGTGGTCCTCATTACGTTTGCCATCGACAACCCAGACTCATTGGACAACGTTACGGAGAAGGTGGGAGGCGCTGCGAATTGGGGTTGGGAAAGACGATATCCTGAATTGGCATCTAAACAACAGTGGTTTGCTGAGGTTAACCAGTACTGCCGCGGGGTGCCCGTGGTCCTTGTCGGCCTGAAGAAGGACCTTAGAACCAACACAGATGTCGTGAGAGAGTTGGCAAGGACTGGTCAGGCTCCCGTTAGCGCTCAGCAGGTTCGTTGCTTTGAATGAGCAGTTTTATCATAATGTAAATGACTGTGATAGGGAGCCGATGTTGCGCGCAGAATTGGTGCTGTCGCATACATGGAATGCTCTGCCCGGACACGCGAAGGCGTCCAGGACTTATTCCAGACAGCCACTCGCGCTTCCTTTCCGAAGGGACCTTCCGCGCATGCACCCGCCCAATCCAGCGGCGGTGACTGCTGCATAATTTTCTAAGTTCGTTCAAGATTTCCCTTGTAAAACTCTGTTTGGGGTTTGGAGCACAAATGAAATTATCGATTTGAAACTGCTGAATCTCTGGCGTTATCAATTTGAAAAACGAGTTGAAGACCTGGTGCCAGGAACAGTTACAAAGGGACGCGCCGTGAGGCACCATAAATTTAGGGGCCCAGGGGCAATGCCCAGTCCAGCTTTGTTTTTGGTTGCGGACAGCCCCAACCCTGGCGTCTGAAAATCAACTGAAAAATGCTCGCTGCAGGCAATGGAACCGGCTACGCTCCAGGCCTCCAGCGTAAGCTCGTTGTTGTTGGAGACGGAGCATGCGGCAAGACTTGTCTGCTGATCGTGTACTCGCGCAACGAGTTCCCCACCGTGCGTTGAATCGCCCTGATAGGCACACACTCTCCGTTGACAAGCGTTACCCCCTCGATAGGTCTACGTTCCCACGGTGTTTGAGAACTACATGGCCGATGTGACGGTCGAGAATATTCGTGTCCAGCTTGCTCTGTGGGACACGGCCGGCCAGGAGGACTATGATCGCCTGCGCCCGCTTTCCTACACCGACACCCACGTCACCATGATCTGCTTCGCCATCGACAACCCAACGTCGCTCGCGAACATTGCCGAGAAGGTGCGTGTCTGTGTTGGGCTGTCTTTGTGGCTCCTCCAACCTGAACATCAATACCTGTAACGGTAGTGGATCGCGGAGGTGCTGCACTACTGCCCGGGTATCCCCATCATCCTCGTTGGATGCAAGAAGGATCTTAGAGACGATCCCGCCGTCATTCGGGAGCTCGCCAGGACCGGCGAGAGGCCAATCCCTTTCCTTGAGGTGCGCATCTCCCTCCACCAAATGTGCTCCACTCCCCATGCTAAGCCTTTGACAAAACGACAGGGCCAACAAATGGCGAAGAGGATTGGCGCATACACGTACGTAGAGTGTTCTGCGCGCACTCGTGAGGGTGTGAACGAGGTGTTTGACATTGCTACTCGGGCTGCGCTCGCCAACTTTGCTCAGAGAAGACCTCAGCAGGGTGGCAGACCAGGAAAGCAGAGTAAGAAGGGAGATTGCATGCTTCTTTGAGTTACCTTGTTGGAGTCCAAGATTTCTTGTTTAGAGTATTGTCTCATGTGGTTGATCGCTGGTGGGTACCGTTGACGTAATAAGCGCGTGGCCAGTGGAGACTGAGAGTGGTCGTCCGAGACACAGATGGTCAAGATTGAGCGAGCGCACTCCGACCACATTTGCGTGGAGTGAATACTCGTTTGTTTTCTCGTCGGGAAACGACCCCAGGACCCTTTAGTCACCAACCATGCTCGCGGGCAACCCCAACGTCCCCAAGAAGAAGTTTGTCATTGTCGGCGACGGATACACCGGCAAGACCTGTCTCCTCTTTGTCTATGTGCGCAACGAATTCCCGGAGGTCAGTGCTCCAGCATGGTCTCCAACCACCTCGCTTGACCCTCCGTCCCTGCCCACACACAGGCCTACGTACCTACGGTCTTCGAGAACCAAGTAACAGACATCACTGTGGACGGACGCAGCTATCTGCTGGCGCTGTGGGACACTGCTGGTCAGGAGGACTACAGCCGTCTGCGGCCGCTCTCGTACCCTGACACGGACGTGGTTCTCATCTGCTATTCCGTCGATATCCCCGATTCATTCGAAAATGTGCTCACTCAAGTATGTCATACTGCCCTTTCCTTCCCTAGGTTTGGTTGGCCCGCGAGCACTTGAACGCAGCCCCAACTGGATGTTGGACAGGATCCTGCTTCTCTCAACGAATCCTGTCGATGTGATCTTCTCCATTCCCCGATACCTGTTGTGCTCGACATCGGCACTAACTCCGCCGTACCCACCGAAAATCTTGTTCATTCCTGAAACCAACAGTGGGTTCCCGAAGTCTCGCACTACTGCAAGGGAGTGCCAATTCTGCTTGTAGGTCTCAAAACGGACTTAAGAACGGACACGGCCGTGATTGCGACGCTCGACAAGAACGGGCAAAAACCCATCTCGAAACTGCAGGTGAGGTCACATTGTTCGTGGACGAATGAAACCTGATGCATGCCAATGCACTGCAGGGAACGGTTTTGGCAAAGAAGATCAATGCGTTCTCATATGTGGAATGCAGTGCGCGCAATCAGGAAGGGGTGCAGGAGGTGTTTGAATTGGGAATCCGGGCTGCCAATTCTGTCAAAAAGGGCGGATTCAAGACATCAGGGCAGCGGGTTACCAAGCAGAAAGACTGTCAGATCCTTTGAGTCTTTGGTTCAATTGGGCATTCTCATCTGCATTTACGACCTACTGCCTCCTTCTCGCTACCTGTTTTAGATTCTACTTATTATTCCTCATTGTCACCTTTCTGAGTAAACCTGGCGAGAGGCGAAGTTCATCACTTTAATCCGCCTTTTTCTTGATCCCTGAAGTCACCTCAAACATAGCCAGCGGATAAACATTCCGTATTGACAACGTAAATAGAGTCCTCCGAAACGAGCAAGTAAAAGCACTTGAGCCTTTCGCCCAGAAAGACGAACTCCGTTTTGTCCCGAGCAGGTGGCGGCACTGGACTGTTCAAGCCACATTACGGAAACGCGATTCACCTTGTTTGCGATCATCGTGCGGTCGCCTCTAACGCGTTGAAACCGCTCAGATTTACGAGATGGGCGCCGGTAAATCTGAGCGCCGGAAACAGAACCCTGGCCAAGAACGTGTTGGACATTTTGCAGAAGCACCATCAAGGCGTGCGATTCTACCATTGTCGAAATCAGTACGAAATTGGCAGCTGCGCAGCGCGCCACGGTGCATAGTCAATCAGATTATCTATCATCATCTTGAGCCCTGTGAGTGTTGTTTTCATTGCAATGGAAGGCATTGTGAGTGTGCATCGTCTGTAACTGACGTATTTCGTGTACTATGTAGGCCATGCAAGCCACATGCTGAGCGCGCGTTTGGGTTCGGGAGCACCCACACGTATAGGGGTGGAGCAGTGCAAGGCTGTCCTGGTGGAACGGAGCATATGGGGACGGCGAATTAGGCGCGAGAGTTGATTGCAGGCGAATGGTTGCTTCAGGGCATCGACTCGTTATGCGAAGGTTGCGCAGAGGTGAAACTTCCGCAGTCCTGAGGCAAGAAATATTTTATTTTTTTTGAAGAGGTTGTCTTGTCCGTTTCCTTTTCCCATCACTAAATAAGATGCGTGTTAAAGCAAAACGGGATCGGACCGACACGTTGCGAGGAAAGTCTGTTCTTTTGCTCGAACAGACTGACTTCCTCAACTCGGAGAATCTTTGGCGCTTGCTACGTTTCAACTACGCGCTCTTGACTGGCCGGTGGCGAGGTCTAGATCCGATTTAAGCTGCAGGCACGCAAGCAAAATAATCAGGACTTGTAACAATGCGGAGCCCAATTTCCAACGAGAGGCCATTACCGATGGCCGCGTTGAGTGACGCACTCCATTCCACAATGATTTGGACAACGCCGATTTTGGCGGGCATTCACATTTTATGCATTGTTAGGCTGGTAGTGCACACGATCAAAGTGGAGTGCCCAGCGAAAAGCATTCCCGTCACGTTCCGAAGTGTTTGCACACCTGAAAATGTGTGGCTTGCTCTTAGTCATTTAATGTCCACGCTCTACTCTTTCATGTAGGCACTTTATATTGCTACGAATATTTTGGTGTGGCTGAATTGGTACTCGCTTTGGTTCAGTGCTGCTGTCGATTGTTACCTTTTCTTTTCCTGAACGCGATCTTCTGGCATCTTCAGCAATCAAAATTCTGCTTTTGTGGCTCCTGTACCTGTCTCCCGTCATTTTCTTGTCGCCCGCCATCGTCTTGTTTGCTTCAATCCACCAGGAAGAAATCGGTTCAATATTTGCCTACAATAGCGCCAATTTTGTTTCGGCGTCAGCGTCATCTTAATTGATTGCTTTTTAACAATTATCTGCGAGCATCGTTTGACAACCCAGGGGAACGCTTCGTCATCATGGCGCGATAGGAACTCACCGCAACCGCTCTTTGCTTTTTGATTGTGATTTCATTTTTGGGCTTCATGCTTGCTTTTATGGACAAGGAGCTGAACAATCCCGTGACATCTTGCAAGTGACTGTTTTGGGTTCGGTGTCACGTTTGTGCCTCTTGTGATGAAGGCGCCAGACGCAGGTGGCTGCAAGGGAGCGTGATATGCACGGGACGGTGAGATATGGTTGGAACGAGATTCCTGGAACCTCATGATTACTTTGTCACCTAAAAATCTTTGAGGCGTATGATTCCAGTTGAATAGCGGGTATTCGTTTGCACTTTGATTTCTTGAAAATGTCCTCGAAGACTGGCTCCATCCGGCACCTTGGAATACAGCACGACTCTGTATGCCCAACCCGTATCGGCCTCCTCACAAAACTGATCCACGGCATCACGAGTCCGAACGTTGCACTCCCACCCACAACCACGCTTCCGCCCATGTTCCACTTTGCGCTGCTGCATCGTTTGGATACGCGACTGTCCTTCGATGGATACGACGCGGACCATGCGCCTCCCTCATTCGACGCAATGCGACGTCGTCTCCTCGTCAGCGGCAGCCTGCGCGTTACGCGGAGCCTCGCCGTCGATCGCGACACGCGTGTGGCCCAAACGCTCTCCCTCGCGCGCGTCGCCCAACGCATGGGGACGCCCTTTGTGACTGTCGCGCGCGACATTGTGGACGCAGGCTGCGGCGAGCTCGCCATCCTGGACGAGCGCACCCTCGCATATCCCCTCCGCGGGCCCCTGCGTGCGGGCAGCGGCGGCAACACGTATCCTACGCGCAGAACGCGGGAGGTTAAGCAAGAGGCGTTTTCGCGAAAGCATGCCGTGTCCGAAGTGCAGGCGTTCCAGTATTCGGCCCTAACGTTTAACAGCCATTTGATTCATTATAACCGGGATTATGCACGGGAGGAAGGTTATACAGGTTCGCGCTTCTCTTTTGGATAAGGGTTGTGTCGTTTTTTCCTTATCTTTGCCCAGATGTGGTCGTGCCAGGCACGCTTCTCGCAACGATTGCATCCACACACGTGCTCAACTACACAAACGCAAAGGAACCTGCCATATCCATGAATACGTTTAAGTACTCCTTTTCACGGCCGGTTCACGTGAACGAAGAATTTGTCGTGAGCGGGGATGGGGAGAGCAAAGTATGGATAGAAACTGCATCGCAACCTGCCGAAATCATTATGCGTGCCGGGTACGGGATGTGTGATCGAATGGAACTGGAATGAATGAAGTTTCAGAAAGGAGTGTCAAGAATTACATCGCTTTTTTCTGAAGTTGTCCACCCTGTTACTACACTTACCAGCAGCTTTCCAACACTGAGAGCGGGATGGACCGGGAAGGACTAAACAGATAATCGTCGCGGAGACGGAAAAGAGAGATCGCCAAGCTTCGGCTTGAGGATGTCCAATCACAATGCGTCGCGCCGTTTTGCCACCTCCGGACCCCCGCAATTGCTCTTTTAAAAGCAAAGGGAGCTTTATTCTATAATTTAAGCTCAGGACATTATGAAGAAACGATAGAAAGAGAGGAAGAGAAGGTGCTTTTATGGCGGCTGCTAAATAGACACAAACATCGTAACCCTGTCAGATAACAACATTCCGACGCTTGATGGGACCCGGTTGATCGCTCAGTGCTTGGGTAGCTGTTGAAAGATAGGTTAGAAGCCGTTATCCAGGCTGGATATCAACGGCGATGGAAGGCGGTGATTGTAATTGCGCTAGAGGTCGAATCACTTCGACGACCACGACGCCACCCAGCGGAACCAGATAGCCGCGACCAAAGCCTCGCCATACAGTCGCACAAACGAAGAGAAGTGAAAGCTCACCATCATCTTGACAAACTCCTCGTAGTTGATGCGGCCGTCACCGTCGACGTCACAGTCGTGCACCATCTCCTCAACCTCCTCGAGGGACACCTTCTCATGCAAGAAGTTGGTCATGACGTGGTGGAAATCGGCGGGCGTAATGAAACCCGTGGAGTTCTTATCAAACACACGGAAAGCCTCCTTGAGCTCCTCCTCGGCCTCGGCACCAGTGGGGTGCGCAGCCATCATGGCGAGGAACTCGTTGATGTCAACACTGCCCTTGCCGGTGGTGTCCACAGCCTTGATCATGGAGACGAGGAGGTCATCGGCAGGGGTTTGGCCGACTGCCTGCATGACGCTGCCGAGGTCCTTTGCGGAGATGGTCTTGCCGTCCTTGGCGAAGAGGGCGAAGGCTTCGCGGAAGTGGAGAGTTTGCTCTTCGGTGAGGTTGGCCATTGCGTGGGAAGGGGAGGCTGTGGGTTTGTTTCAGAAAGTGATTTCTCAGGTTTTGGACAGGGCTGCGTGCGTCCGTTGGCCAATTTGCGGGTTGGAGAAAAAAAGGGAAAAAAAAAAGGGGCATCGGAATTTGGCGTGGCGAGTTCGCGGCATGCGCCCCTTCGGGTTGGCGGCTGCGAGACGCAGGCAGCGACGCGTGGCTGGATTGACGAGTGTTCGTCTCCGGACAGAGAGCAGACCAGAGCCGCGCGTCGGTGCCCCATCGAAAGTACAACCAAAATAGATGTGTGTAACTCGCTCACCAATCATGAATGGGTCCGATTTATCATGATGCCATTTCCTCCCTTCCAGCGGCGATTCGTCACAGCAAGTGGTCTCAGACACCGATCAGTCGCCACCACGACACGCCAGGGCTGTTGGTAATTGGTTGGAACGAAAGCTGTTCAGACCCTGCCCTGCCACTGATTCTGATTCCACATGCGGAAACAAGGGACCAGGAAGAAAAGAACGGAAGTCTGGCATAGTTTTCCGATGGAATAGAAAGATGCACGCGGCGTAGGTGCTATCCGTTCTATGTATCCAGCATTGTGAAACAAGTGCACGCCGCTGACAACCCAATTTTCAACAAACGACTAAACCAAAGTAGAATGCTGAGCGACCGAGCGACCGCCTCGGCGGCACATGCATCAGCGCCTCCGAATGCGGCATCCACGGCGGCAGCAGGTACGGCGATCCCCGTGCGCAGCAACAGTGTGAGCCATTACGGGTCCGGGTCTGGTCCCTCCGTACAAGGGATGCGCGACCAGCAGGGAAACCTCGTCCGCTCGCGTACAGCGCGCAGGGACGACACCATCCGGAGGAAGGCCGAAAACGAGGTAGCAGCGTTGTTGGGAGGAGCTGACCTCACCTATTAAACACTTCCAAAAAGCTTTCAAAGAAGGCCACTTCAAAGCGCATGTCCGTCGCAAGCGTCACGCCGCTACAGGCAGTGCCATCCCCATCCAAGCGCTCGAAGGGTTATTCAAACAGTGTCGCCTCACTCAAGCCAAACCAGGCAATCACGGTCCTCGAGACAGCTCGCATCGTGCAGGTGCGTAGTGCCTGTTATGAACGTATTCTTGGACTTGTCACTTGGGCATGATGGACGACGACGTGTTGAGGAGACTTGGCATTCGGACATTGAAATTGGACATGGTTTCTTGAACAGGACGGCGGAACTGGATAGTAAACACGGCCTGGATGGGCAGTAACTTTTGGCATGAACTGACGCATCCTCTCTAAAATGTAAACAGGCGGCGCAACTGATGGCCGCCAAGCGTGCGGACGCCGTTCTCGTGGTCAATGAAGACGGGCAACTCAGCGGTATCCTCACCGACAAAGGTGTGTTTTGCGTCCGTTCATGACTCGTCGTCCCGTCCTTTCCAACCACGTCATCCCATTCAGACATTGCATTCCGCGTCGTTGCGGAAGGATTGGACCTTCGCAGCACCACAGTCAGTCAATGCATGACACGCAACCCGGTCGCTGTTTTGGATAAGGGACCCAGAAACGAGGCATTGAGCGTGATGGTCTCCCGACGATTCAGGCACTTGCCCGTTATTTCTGCGGACGAAGAGGAAAACAACTTGGAAGGTGGATCTGAAATTGGTGAGGCTTTGATTTTGTTCGGAGCTTGCGGGACTGGTTGGGCCTGATATTCTGTTTCAACAGATTCCACAACCGCCACCAGCACTAACGTTGTGGGCCTCCTTGATATCACAAAGTGTGTCTTTGACCGCCTTGACGACCTCGAAAAGAAGGTCCTTGAAGACGCCAACATTGTCGCCGCGATGGAAGCCCTCGAACGTCGCGGACACCTTGACACGGAACAGGTTGGGATCGTCCGCAGCCAGCACGGGTGCCCCGACTTGCACAGTATTCTGATGAAGCAAGGCGCGGAAGTGCCTGAAGTCACTGTCAAGAGCACCGTGCGGGATGCGGCCCGGGTGATGAAGGCGTGTCATCAGACAGCCGCTCTCGTCTTGAGTGCCGGCAATGGCTTGGAGGATAAATTAGGTGGAATTTTCACTACTAAAGGTTTGCATATGGTCGTCGCGATGTCCAATCCACGCTGATGACCTTCCACGCTGAAGATATTGTGCTGAGAGTGATTGCCGCTGGATTAGACCCGGCCGTGACCTCGGTTGTGCGTGTTATGACTCCTCACCCGGACTCTGTGGATGCCTCTACGTCTATTCTCGATGCTTTGAAGAAGCTGCACATTGGTCACTACCTTCACCTGCCTGTCGTCGAGGACGACACCCCCGTCGGGCTTGTCGATGTTATGACATTGACTCTGAGCATGCTGGATTACTTGGTTCGTTGTCAATTTTGCGTGCCGTCAAAGGTGGGAAGTTGACACTTATTTTCAACAGATGAGCAAGGAGAATGTGAAAGTGGACCCTGAAAATGCCGAGGTGGCGGCCACTGTTACTGGAGACGGTCCCATGTGGAACAGATTCTGGAACAGCACTTTCAACAACAATGGCTCCATCATCGAAACTGAGTCCCACGCGTCCCTTGATGACGAATCGCGCTCCATCTCTTCAGGCCACTATAACCACCCCAGCAGCCCACAGCCTCCGCATTATCCTTCTCTCTCGCGTCCCTCTCACCGCGACCACCGCCACTCGGTCTTCAGCAACAACTCTACTGCATTCAACCCGAACCAGTACGCTACGCAACCGCAGAGTCAACAGCTGCATCATTTCCAACAACCCTCGGCGCCCTCCACCATCCTCTCTGGTACAGGCGGCGGCGGCGGCGGCGGGAGCACGCTGCTGGACCCGAGCCAGTTCGGATTCAAGTTGCGCGACAAGCGCAGCGGTAAGGTGCACCGCTTCACGAGCTCCAGCAGCCAGATTGCTGAGGTTCTTGCGGCCGTGCGTACCAAGCTCGGCGGCGTGGCTCCTGGTACCGTAAGTTACGAGGACGATGACGGGGACGCGGTCCTTCTGGGCAGCAACGCAGATTTGGAGGAGGCGGTAGGCATGGCGCGGCGGCATGGGTGGGAGCGGCTTGTGTTGCAGGTTCGGGAGGAGGCACCGCTGGCGTCGCAGGTGGTTGCGTCACCTGTGAAGCAGAATGCGATGATGGCGGAAGAGAAGAGCTCGAAGAAGGAGGTTGCCAGGCGGCGGGGGAGCGCGGCGAATGTGGAGGGGTCATCTGTAGCGGACTTTTTGAAGGATGCGCCGTTGGCTGTGAATGTGGCCATTTCAGCTGGAATTGTAGTTGTTGCTGCGTTTGTCATTTCTCGCATGCAGAGGATCTGAGTTTTGTTATCTGGGGATGCTTGTTGGTTCTTGAGATGCGAACGAGCGATTCTTTCGCGTCTCCTCTTCCCTTGTTATACTTATACTTACTTTCGGAAACATGACCTTCATTATTGGGACACACACAGTATTACATGCGAATGGAACATGCTGAAATGATTCGAAAGTGTGACAAGCTGAATTATACCTTGTCGTCACACGAAAGTGTCTTCACGATCATTCCAGGCTGACCATACTTGGAGGATTCCACCCGGCAGGTAAAGCGAGCGTGGACGATAAATAGGTCAAGTGGCCAACAAAACCTGCTTCAATCAAACTTCTTTCGAAAGTCGGATTTCACACTTTCCTTTTCTGGCATAATCGTTACAGGAGCCATTCACGCATGCTCAAGCTCTCTATTCAAGCTTAGCGACCTGAATATATCAGGACGTTTTTGAGAATATGTTTGAAAGACCGATTCGTGCTCTGGGTATGGATACAATCAGGAAACGCAGCCAACGGCGCAACGTATCAAATCGTCGTCCTTCATGTTGTACAAGTCGCGCCAGTTGTGTAAGTACATTACGAGTTCCACACTGGTTACCTTTGTATGCGATCCGTGTTCGCCCGTTTGCTAGGAGTAGGCTCACTTCGTTCTCTACGCTTGATCCCATTCGGCGTAGGTCTCCGTCCTGACTTCAGGAGCACGATGGACTCTTGTTTCCCATCGAAAGCCTTCCATCATGCTGTATGTTCATTCGCGTTCGTTCTCCGTGCAAGTGAACAAACGCTTCACTTACATCAAGAATGGTACCCGTTTGATCCACATCCACGCTCTCATTCATGGATTTTCCTCCATTCTCTGTCGGATCCATGCCACAGCGGATAATTCGTCCAATTCTTGAATGTGAATGAGGCCATTGTGATTCGCGGCAAACAGAGTGTGCTTCACTAAAGTTATCATTTTGTTCGTCCGTGTGCCCCGACACCGCTTCGGCTCTTGTAGGTTTAAGAATTGACTCTGCACAACGAGCCCTTTCCTTCTTGCGTCTCTTGCCAATCTGTTGCTGAGCTGCCGCTTCGAATTGAACTGCACGCAGAAGACTTCATTCAGGAATGCGTTTAGAGAGATGGAGACGGGGTTCATCCAGATGTTACCGTGTGCTGCAGTTTGAACATTGGTCTTTATAAAAAAGATACTGCTCACTTTTTCGCTATCAGGAGTATGTGGGCCTATGAAGGCGTTCAATGAAAGGAATCTTTCGAGGCTGCTAGGAAGCTTTTTCAAGAGATCTCTGGCCGCTATTGATCTGCTGAACGAATCTTGGTTTGATGTGACTGAGTTCCCTGAAGGACTCGTCAAGTGAGTGACGCACAATATTTTTTAAATAACCTAACTATAAATACTCGAATCTGAATAGAGGAATGGTAGATCGCTGAGTAGGTGTCGCTGAATGTGTGAATAAAGAAAAGGGCGCGCTGCATGACGAGGAAGTGATTTTGAGGAATGGTCTGATCTCGTCGCCAACAAAAACCTGCCTGTGTAAAAATGGCAGCGACAGCACTCCTCCAGTCCATTACCCATCCCTCCGAAGTATTCGCGCTTCTCAAGTACAAGTTCACAGTCTCGGACAATGTGACCAAGTACCAAACGCTCGAATCCGTCACAGCCAATAAAGGCACTCCGGAATACAGCCACCAGATGTGCTACTACTTCCTCAACAAGACGTCCCGGTCCTTTGCGCGCGTGATCCAAGAACTGCATCCGGAGCTGGCGCATCCAGTCTGCGTCTTCTATCTGACCCTCCGCGGGCTCGACACGATCGAAGATGACATGACCCTGGACCTTGCCAAGAAGACCCCCATTCTGCGTAACTTTGACAAGATCATGCATCAGAAGGGGTGGACGTTTAAGGACAATGGGCCGAACGAGAAGGACAGGATCCTAATGGTTGACTTTGATGTTGTCATTGACGAATTCCTGCGGCTGAAAGAGAGGTGAGCCGAATCGCCTTGTCGCACTGCTTACGTGCTTATTCATTGAGGACAGCTACCGGAACGTGATTGCGGACATTGCGAAACGCATGGGGAACGGTATGGCCGACTTTTGCGAGGGCAAGCAGGTCCTCACGATTGACGATTACAACCTTTACACACATTATGTGGCTGGTCTTGTTGGAATC
This sequence comes from Chytriomyces sp. MP71, assembly GCA_025201725.1. Taxonomy (NCBI): domain Eukaryota; kingdom Fungi; phylum Chytridiomycota; class Chytridiomycetes; order Chytridiales; family Chytriomycetaceae; genus Chytriomyces; species Chytriomyces sp. MP71. The sequence goes on along the minus strand of MU614565.1, from coordinate 57,605 downwards.
GGCTTAACGGGCCTATTTAGCGTTTCGGGACTAGAAGATGCCTCTCTAACGGAGGATGAGTTCCTGCCCAATGAGATGGGCCTGTTTCTCCAGAAGGTCAACATAATGAAGGATTATCTGGAGGACCTCAACGATGGACGTCAGTTCTGGCCCAAAGAGGTGTGGGGCAAGTATGTTAAGAAGGGGGAGGGTATCGATGCACTCGCCAAGCCTGAAAACGTGGACGACGCGCTGGCGTGCCTTAATGAGCTGTGCGTGAATGCAATGGAGCTCGCGCCAAACTGTCTGGAATACATGTCCAAGCTGCGGGAGCCCTCTGTTATTCACTTTTGCGCGATTCCTCAGGTTTGCGTCATACAACAGCACCAGCAGAGCTGACTGTAAATGTTTAATAGGTTATGGCCATAGCCAGTATCGCCCTCTTCTTCAACAACACAACCGTTTTCACTAAGGGTGGACTCAAGATTCGCCGCGGATTGGCCGTCAAACTGATTTATGAAGGTACCACGTTTGAGGGCGTGAAAAGCGTCTTTAGGCGTTACGCGCTGGACATTGCCCGACAGAATGCTAAACGAGTGGGGACCAACCCGAAAGACGATTCCTTCATGCCGATGTCGATTGCATGTTCAAAGGTACCTGATTACTGAAATTTGTTGCTTGCAAGGCTGATAAAACTCTTGACTGTAGGTTATCAAATGGATCCACATCCACGATCAAAAGATGGGAGTCAAGCCGCAGTCGGGTGCGTTCGAGTTCATGTATGTTGTTTTGATGGCAATTTTGTTTGGTATCGTTGCAGTTCTCGCCTCGAGTTACTCGAAGAATTAAAGCGCCTTTTACTTCACAATGCCTTTACAATAAGCCCTTGTACTGCTTGGTCGCGAATATCCCAAACTGTGTACTACAGTTCCCACTCGTCGCGAGGGGCGGAGCTTGACGTGTCCCACCTGTCCGGATTCAGTCCCAACTCCAGATCAGCTGAATCAAACGTGGCCGAAAGCGTCCTCCGAACTCCGCGAATCTTGGCCCGTCTCTCTGCCAGCACCTTCCTCCACCTCTTCCGTATTGCGGCAACGACGCCTGGAATGTACCACTGCCACGCACACCATGCCCCGATCCCTATCCCAGATCCAAGAATGTTGAACATGATATCAATGGAGTCAAAGGAACGAGACTGTCTTCGGGGTGTAAACAGTCAGCCAGAGCTTGCGCCCTTCCCTTCAAGGACGCACCGACAGCAACGCCTGCGCGAACTCGGACACGACATCGGCGCCCAGAGATAAGACAGCTGCGCAAAGGAAGACGGCTTTCTCCTTCTTTCGCCGCATGCGCGCAAAGGGAGCCTCGAGAAGGGCGTCGAGCAAGTGTATCCCGCTTGACGAGAAGAGCCCGAAGAAGGTGAAATGCAGCAGCTTGTCATTGCGGAGAAAGGGTGGCATCCACGTCGCCAGGACCGCGTTAGGGAGCAGGCCGAGGGGGAGCATCACGAGGATCGTGACCGTGAGCGGAATGGCGGCTTGCGTTGTGGGCTGCATCGGAGGATTTGTCTCAACATAAAAGTCGCTGAGAGCCACTATATCACTGTAATTTATTGACGGGCCTGTGATCCCTCATCAATTCTTACAACTCCAAAGCAATGATTGTCGGAGATTGGCAGATTGCTCAAAGCCACGGCTGCTTGTTCGTCCTCATCATAGGTCCCGTTCGAGCGTTTCTTCGCTGCCTGTATCACGCTACACAGATTCGTTGCCTATGTAACACCTAAACTGAGTTGCCGAATGATGGGAAAGAAAAAAAACCACTGCGATTGGGGTCACGATGGTCATAACAGCGGAAAATGTGAATCCGGCTCTGTTGAATGTATTTTGGCGTTGACCAGTTGCACGCAATGCAATTGTTCGTATTTGTGGGCCACAAAGACTACCGTCACGGAAATTGCGGTGCCCATTGATGATTCAATCAAATTTTGTAAAGTATCCCCTGCACGAACCTAGAACCCCGAATGAATGCAATATAAAGGAGCCGGATTAGAAATCCAAAGAGCATCCATTGCATCGTGATCAGTTTGCGACGATGGACTGCGATTTCCTCTTTACGAATGGGTATCGCTCTAAAGCACGAGCGCCATATCCAGCGCCTACATCCACGAAAATCGTTGCGTGTGTCAAGATTCGATTGTTTTGAAGCTGATATGAAAATGCAGGCACGCCATCACTATCGCTGCTTGATCCACTGACGAGGCCTTTGCAGCTGCTCGATGACCAATAAAATCACGATCGTGAGGAGGAGAATGAAGCTGGCAGCAAGAGAACGAAATTGGTCGTCTGGAATCCTCAGTCCCCTCACCTATCATTAATTCAGCCCTAATATTTTCACAAGGGCCCTTTCAAACCAGGAAACACCTGCCCCTGATATTTATAATTTCATATTAAAACCATCAACATCTATATATTTCCCTACACAAAGTTACCACCTTCACTTAACCTATCACTCAAAAAAGGCCAACTTAAGGACGAACGTGTTTGTGACTTAGAACTAGACCTGTTTTTTCTGTTGAACTATTTCGATTGAGGCACTGCCATTTTCGTGGACTCGATTGATGGCGGAGCAAAAAGAGTGACTTGGATGACAAACCAGATTTCAAATCCATCCCCTTCGACAAACGCATAAAAACGAGGGCTATGCCTACCTATAAAGACCCAATTCTCGCCACAGGGAGCGTCCATGAAACCAACATCCCTTCGGAACATGCAACTGTTTGGAAAGCCAACCGACAAAACAAACAAGGAGGCCACGCATGCTGTGAAAGGCATTTGCGACGCCAGCGAGTATGACGCTGTCTGGCAGCAGCTTGACTGGAACAGCTTCTACGCGGAGCACTATGAGCCTGATGCGAACAAGCTTGAAAACTCTTCGAAGCCTCCAGCGTTGGTGCGAGTGGCCAGCACGCCGCCACAACGAAAAACCATCAGCCCGTAGCTCCTTCTCCCTCATCTCATGTTTTCATTACTTTTGTGTCTATAATAAATCCCTCTGACATACTCTACTTGCTCGCGACCTGAGTACATTTTAAAAGCAAGCATCCATTGACGGCAACAACCACGGTGTACAATTTGTTTTGTATTTGGATTTAGTGCCTGAATGAGCCTCAAAACAATTCTTAAAACACTGAGTGAAGGAAAGGGTCTATGGATTTGCGAATTATCAGACTTATTTGCTGCCTGCCGGGTCTCCACTTAGGTCAACTCAATAACAACCACGCCTTTACCGTAGACAATCTTTTAAAATAATTAAAAATAAATGGTCTCGTGATTTGTTTCTGATAATTCAGCGCTGGCGAGTTGTTGAAATAACAACGAAGTATAAATTCAAAAATGGGAGTCCGAGGCAACAAGATTCTGAATCGATTAAACGTCCTTTGTATCCTCTCAACAGCATCATACGGAGTGCGTACAGTTCAAAACTCAATGTTCAAGGGCCCGTTTGAATGATCTTTTTTCGCTTCAATCGAACCGTCGGTGGCCTTCAAGTACTCGTATTGGGCCGCGAAACTGTGCAGCTCTTGACACGTGAGATTAGGAAGGCGCGCGTGTGGAATGCGACATGAAAAATAGGGTGAATGAAATGAAGACTACGACCGACGACATCCACATTTCGTGCACTAGGCTCGTCATTGGCATCGATACCACAGAACTTTCCATGAAGCGCTCTTTGTTAGGTGTTGCCTGAGACGCAAACAACTCACTTCAAAAAAGTAAGTGATGAAGCAGGCGGATGAGGAAATTGAAACATGTACGATGCGGCGGTGTCCTAGTTGTAAATATTTGTCGTTTTAGGGTAACGGTCATGTTCACTCAATGTATGGCAATGAAAAGCGTCATTATTCAGTGTTCAAACAAGTAAAAGTAAAACAGTCGATGCAAGACACCTGAGAAAATGTAAACAGAAGCGAGCATTGTCCGATGTTTCTTACGCCTGTTCTGAATAGCAGTTGCGGATGCAAGATGGGAGGGTGGCGTGGTGGAAATAGAAATTAGCCACACAAAATGCTGGGAGTGCCACTGTTCACTTACACGGACGTTGCGGATATTGATGCAAGCATGGTAGACGCGCACACGTGCGGGATCTGTTTGCAGCTGTTCACGCGACCTGTGCAATTGGAAGGGTGCGGCCACGTGTTCTGCTTCAGCTGCGTCCTGGCGTGGACGCGAACCCAACAGCAAACCCACCATTGCGTCCGAACGTGTCCGATCGATCGACGCGCGTTCTCGCTCGCTTCGCTGACTGATCTCGACAACGGGTTTGTGCTGGCGCTGCGTTGCCGCTGCGTTTGCGGTTTCGACGGGCTGCGCAGCGACCATCCCCCATGCGCCTGTCCGAGCCTTGCGTGCGGCGCAGGAACCTGCGCCTTTGTTGGCCACGACGACACTGATCGCATCCTGCATCGCGAACACTGCGTCTGGGTTGGTGCAGCCTGCGCACTCTGCTTCGAGATCGCCACAGTGCCACCCAGTCGCCACCATCATCTCGTCAGCGAACGCGGCCCGCACAACAAGAGATCCTGCACGCATCCAACGCCTTTGCTAGACTGGTCCAAATCACTGAAGCTCGGCATGTCACCCACCCAACTCCTCAACTCTCTGTTTCCACCCGCATCGGAATCACAAGAGCCCATCATGCTCTTTCAAGACTTGGCATCCGTTCCAGAAATCGCGTCATTTCAATGCAGAGCTTACAAGCTCGAATACGGCGTCGCCATGGCCCTGAACCTCTTTCACACCCACATACGCTTCCCTCCCATCTTCATGGTGGACCCCGACAAAAGCAACCTCCAGTTTCTATTTGAAGAGCGTCGTGGGCTACGCCTGATTCGTGTGCACTTGGTTCCATCCTGTTTCGCGCGCATCGAGTCGCTTCGCTCTTTCGTCTTGAATGACTTTCTGCAATCCACTGACATACCCCGCAAACGCCCCTTTTCGTTCTCGGATAAGCGGCCAGAAGTGTTGGTGGTGGTTGGCAGGACGGTTGAATTCTTAGAAATGGTGGCACAGTCCAAACAAAAGGTGGGTGTGCATCCAGACATTATTCGGACAACAGCTTCCACCGCCCAGGCACCAGTGCAAAACGCGTCAATGCAAGCCTTGGACACAGATGACATGGAATCAGAAACCGAAGAACAAGAAAAAGGCGCAATGTCGATCTGTTTTAGTGATGCCATGGCTGGTGCATCCTGGGATATCGAGATTTCAGACATGAGAGTGGATTGGAGTGGCGATGCGGGTTGTCTGACTGGAGTCTATTTTGGATGGAGTAATTCTGATTTTGTCAGTGAAAGGGACGAAGAAGAGCAGGAGGAGGAGTACGAGGAAGAGAACGAGGATGAGGATGAGGATGATCATGAAGACATAGAAAGCGATGCAGAAAGTGGAGGATCAGTACGTGGGATAGAGACTGGCACGAAGGACGGCACAAATTCATATGCAACGGATGCAGGAGTCGGTACGGAAGAATACTAAGTGAATGGGTGGTAAACGGTTTTATTTCAATTTAATCATGAAGGCTTGAGAAGAAACCCCGGACTGGGGAAAGCACGAACTCGTGTTTGTCCAGATGAAGGAAAACGCGCGACCTTCAACTATTGACGTCCACGGGTACACCAGCTTGTTGTCGTGACCCTTCTCTAATCCTTCTATAACGACTTGGCCAACTATTTCACCATTCCGTCGGTTCTCATTCTCTCACCTACACCCAAGTCGTCTCCTTTGCCGTTTTCACTGCGTTTGTATTAGCGCCATTCCTTGGGGAGCTTTCAACACTGGAATCATCAAGGACCACATTGTCTAATCCTACTACTTTTTCCGCGCGTCAGGATTTCCTCATGACCGGACCGCCTTCATTTGCGCCCTCGTCTCATCTTCCCTTTGGATGCCTCCTCCACCCATTCCATCGTCTGAGCGCTTGTGTGTGTGTGGTTGTCGGTGTGGCCGTCTCCGACGGGGATACCATCAATTGAAGTTGGAACGGTCGTGGTGTCGCGCACGTTGTTCCCGGGTGGATCCTTGCCCCAGCACTCGCTGCCATTCTCTCGGGAACCATCCACGGCTTGACTCTTCAGGTTGTCTCCCCAAACCCGGAACACTTCCTCCACTGCGGCATCTACGCCATCCCCGTCTGCTATATGCTCAGTGTTTTCATCGTGTCCTTCTTTGTCGTCATGAAGAGCAGCCGCGATGATTGGGCCATTGATGAAGGAGGAAACAACCCAGGTGGTCCTGTCACGCTTGTAAATTTTCCTGTTTTGTATGCTTTTGCGAGTCTATTCTTCATTCTTCGTCTCATCAACGAGGAGGACCACAAGTCGTAAATATTGATTGACACTGTTCACTTATTTTTAACATGTCCACAACGCATTTTCTACGTTGGGTTTGTCCCCACTCATATCCAGACTTCTTAAATTCCGACCTCAAGCCATATGAACTTGGAAGCTTCAAATTATCTCCCAACATGCGCGAGACTATGGCTATCAAGAATATCTGGAAGCGATGGTCATTCGCCATGATCAGCTTGCTGGAACTAAACTATAACACCTATCACACGGACTTAATCGGGAAAAGCTCAAAAAGTGAGCTGGATCCCCTTCTCTTTCACATATCGTAACTTGTATTGAGCATCACACAGACGTTTGCACACCAAATTTTAAAACGCTCAGCAAGGCGAGTCCAGAAGTCAACCACACGATCGCAGTCAATTCATGCCTATTCATACAACCGTCAGTGCGTGTCCATTAATCGAAGTCTTGTACAGTCAAGCAGGAGAGAGAGATAGGGAATGATCAACAGTTGCAACAGTCAGCAAGTAAATTATCTTTGACGAGTCCATGTAGAGTCTTCATATTTGTTCAGTTTTCGTGTGAAGGCAATATTCGGCGTTCAATCCCAACAGTCAAATTCCCGCCAATAGCGAGTTTGAGGAATTTGTGCCTGAAAATGAAGGCATTGGATACAGATCAAGAAGGATAGCTTATATTTCGCCATCGCATCCAAGAGAGGCAAGAATTACTGTTGGGTGAATAGTTATACCAGCAGTCAGTGTGTTTTATTCGTGTGCTGCAATTGCTCGGGCTGGATCAAAAAATCATATCTTCAAATTCTTTCGTTCACGTTGTCAAGATCTTTCTTAGCCATTTCAGGCGAGGCATTCGATTTACCTCGGACCTTGTTGATGGGCTCAGCTGCGGCGGCGGCAGCCCGACCTACTGCGTTTCCAGCCTTCACTGTGGCACCTTTAATCGTGTCCGTGACAGTTCCGAGGTGGAACATTCCATGTCCCTCCTTTTTGTCATTTGGATATTCAGGAAGTTCGCGCGACTTCTGGTCGTTCTGTTTCTGGGCCTCTTCAGACGAGTAGCTGGAGGTGTCTGCGGCTGAGTCTTGGACCTTGTTGCTAACGTCAGGGGCTGAGGCCATCTCATGGCCCACCTCGTCGCGCGCGGTGGCATCGTGAATCTGGTACTTGGTCCCTTCAGACGCGTCTGAGTCTTGGACTTTGTGGATGGGCTCAGGGGCTGAGGTAGTGGCGCAGTCCACCGCTTCTCCAGCCTTCGCCGTGGTATCGTGAATCTGGTCCTTCACCGATCCAACGGCACCACGTCCATCCCCCTTTTCTTTGGGAGAGTCAGGGAGTACCTGCGGCTGTTGGTCGTTTGTAGTCAAGACGTGGGGGTCGGTTCCGGTCATGTCGATTTCTTTAAAGTTTTCTCGGGGCGACATTTCACCCAAGTATGACTCACACGTTGGCGGCTCAGCTTCCCATTTGGTTCTTCATACCCCAAGTTGCAGTGACATTCTGTATAAGTTGTTATGGACGAAATGAATAGATGAAAACAACAACATGGCAGCCCTCATCGTACCAGACCCCTTAATGCACTCTACACGACTTTCTCAATCGCTTTTGTTTCTCTGCGCGATCGCGAAACTGGGAAGGTGATGTGGTGGGCCGAGGTTCCGAGGCCGAATTTCACCGAGTTTCGCCGACGTGGATTTTAGTGGGGCTCACGACTCTCAACCACCACTACCAAAAAAAACAAACAGCCACCGCAAAGTAGCTCAAAAAATGAAAGTATTTGTGACTGGAGCATCGGGCTTCCGCACGTTGGTGGTGCGCTGACCGCTGAGTGTGCTTGGAAAGGGTGACAAGGGCTTTGTTCCTATGCTGAATGGGATGGCGAAGGCGAAAGGGATGAGCGCGTTTGTGGGCGAGGGTGTGAACGAGTGGCCGAGCGTGCATCGCGTCGATGCGGCCGTCTTGTATCGTCCGGTGATGGAAGACGCGTTCAAGGATCCAAATGCAGAGGAGCGGGTACCCACAATCGTACACGACGCTGACACGGGTGTCGCGTTCAAAGGCATTGCTGGCATAATTGGACAGCGCTGAGCGTGTCAGTCAAAAGATCACTGCGGACGAGGCCGAGAATGTGTTTGGATTCCTTCACATATGTATCTCTTTGCAGAATGCGACCAGCGCGGAGGTGACGCGTCAGCATTACGGATGGACTCCAACGCAGCCAGGGCTGCATCTACAGTGCTATGTGGCTTACAATTGGGCAAGTCTATCACTACATCATAGTACCATACACTATGACACTCACACTGCACAACAGCCAGCCGGGGTCGCAGGAGTGGAACCCTCATGTTCTGATTACAACACTCAAGGCACCGATGAAGGTCGTGGTGCATCCGCTGGTCCTTCTGCCCGTTGTAGACCATTTCTTCCGCGTTGCGCGCAACACAAGCAAACGCGTGGTCGGCGTGCTACGCTGCCAGATTGTCGGCGACATGGTCAACATCGCAAACTCGTATATCTGTTGTAGTGCCCTTCGAGGAGGACGAGAAGGTCCCCTCCCCTCCTTTTAGTTCCTCCATCACGACTACCAAGAGGCCATGCACGAAATGTGCAAGAAAGTAAATGGTGCGTTTAATCTGCTCTGCATGCGCTTGGAATGGGTCTGTCCAACAATCCCTGAACTTTTCCCCACAACTGATCAACAATTTATTGTAAACAGCCAAGGAAAAATGGTTCAATGGTATCACACGGGTCCTAAACTGCGTCCCTCCGACCTTGAAATCAATGAGCTCTTCAACGATACGTTCCAAACCTCGTCCTCGTCATCATCGCCGTCATACCGCGCGACGTTGGCATCCCTACAGACGCCTACTTTGCTATCGAGGAAGTGCACAACATGAGTGGTTTTTTTTCGACGCGTAGCCAATGCCAGCACGAACGCTTCCTCGGTAGGATGGAACCGTAACCATAAAAACCTTCTCGCATCTCTTCAGCAGCATCGAAGCCGAGGAAGCCGAAGAAATCGGCGTTGAGCACCTCCTGCGCGACATCAAGGACCAAATTGTGGGCGCACTCAGTACGCAAATCACGGACCAGTTCGACAGTCTCAAGGGCCTGCACAACCGGCTCAGCGATATTAGGTATCTTGAGAAGGTGGTCGCGGGTGCGCTGCACGTGAACAACCAGACTACTGTTCAACTTACACGACAATTTCAACTTGCTGACGAACCTTGCACGCACCGAGCGTGAAGAGTTTCGCCGTGATTACGAACGATGAGCTGCTCGTTGTGTATTTGAGTAGTCTTGTGCGGGCCGTCATTGCGCTACAACAAAATTACGAACCGAGATGGGGAGAAGAAAGAAGCTGAGGCCGCGTTAGCGGAGGGGTGGTGGCTGCCAATGCCTCGTCCGTGCCGGTAGAGGGTGCGAAGGAGGATAGCAAGGCATCTGAAAGAAAGTGAGGCAGTCGCCACTTGGTGCTCTGGCGCTTCTTTCTCCTTCATTGGATTCAGATATTAATACACAATATTTGAGGCTTGTGCCCTGGCGCTGGCGTTTATTTCCAATCCAATGCGAGCCTTCAGGAAATCAAAGCTTAACAATTGAGTGCAATACATCATTCTCACACCATCATCGCTTGCCCTCTTCAAGTGCAACTTACTTCCACCAAAACCAGCCATACATACATCATCCACTTCTCTTATAAAAAATATGCACAACCAGCACCGCCCCCAACCAAAAGCACACCGTCGCCAACCCAGATCGAACTCAGCTCTTGGCATAGAAAAGCATATACGCCTGCCGATCTTCCTTTTCCTCCACAACATCCTCCACTGTAACCTTCTCCACGTTCTCATCGTCCATCCGCAGCCACTCCTCATTGTTGCGGTACACATCGCACGTGTAGTGGCCCCCCTCCGCATACTTTCCATGATGATTCACCACTACAAATAAAAGAGATATGTCACTCACAAACAACATAAATAGAAAGGACCTACCCGCAAATAGCGTATACACAACCTGCCCCGCTCTCCGCGCCCCAGGGGCAACCACATCCCCGCGCACCTTGAGTCGCGTCTCGAAGGCAACGTGCTTGCGCAGCTTGCGCGTCGCACCACAGGACTGGTCGTACACGAAGCGCTTGAGGTGCAGGATCAAAACGGACGGGAACACGTCAATGTAGGTTTGCTTCGTTGCGTCCACCTGTTGGTTTCGAACGTCAGCACGGAGGGCGGGAGTCAGCGAGTGGGCGAGGAGGCTTACCGCAATGCCTAGATTCTGACTCGTGACGCCCGTGATGGTTTCGGGCACGGTGAGGTTTAGAAGCGCGTCGTCAATGCTCGCAACGTGGTCAGGCTGTTTCCCACACAGTTCAAAATCACCGCGTTGCATTTCCCCTCAAGAGAATAAAGACTCACGGCAATATCGAGCTGCAGGCTCTGAAAGGGCTCCAGCGTGACGCGCTCCTTATCCCCATGTGCCTTAATAATGCTGCGCGTGCGACCACCAAAGATTTGTACAATGGGCGTTTCTAGGATTTCCGTCTGTCATTAAGTGAAGGTTTAAAATAAGCTGCCTTGATCACTTGAATACATTGATTATAAAGTGTGTAACCGTTCGCGTGGTGGCCGTCTTGTTCTTACGGCCCACCTCAACCCACGCGTCGTCCCCGCTCGTGTCTTTACTACTCGATCCGCCCGTCACATCGCTGGAGGTGGGACTCGTCAGTCCATCGGGAGAAGATGGTCGTACAACTGGTTTCCCGCCTCGCCGCACTATCAAAATGGGGTTAACAACATGATTTTTCACATCCTTGAACCCCAGGGTCTCACCAAAAAGGAGCTCCTCATGCAACCCGTCCAAAAGGAAGCCCAGAAACTCCTCTGCGTCCTCTTGTCGCCCCTTGATGGAGTCCACATTTGATTTCTTCCAGAGCGCGTCGTAGACGTAGACTGGCTCAAATGCGTCGGAGGCTGGATTGGACATCAATATTCCACCAAACAAGGCTATTTTTTGGAAATAAAACTTCACCTGTTCGGCATTTTGTTTTTCCGGACAGCTGATGGGGAAGTTCTTCGTCAAATTCGTTGAAGAAAGTGATACTGTAGCGAGTGTGAATATCCCACAACAATCAAAAGAAACAACATACAATGCATCCATAAGTGGTGTGTTAGTTTTGAACGAGTAAGCAACGTTCAGCCCCAGCTGCTTTATGAGGTTATAAAAGGTCACGCAATGCAGTAACGGTTGTAGGATGGCGTTCATGAAGCACATGTTGCCATTATTTATGAGTCCGCGGGGCTTGATAAGGCGAGATGTGAGGGATACTTGGTATGTGGAAAAAAATTCTGAGTTCATGGAGCGTGAGCAGGGGGTTCAATTGACACGCAACCAAAGGAATGGGAAACGCACTTTCGAAACCTGATGCTACGGAGGGTGCGGATACGATGGGGACGGTTGAAGGTGTCTTGGGTGCAGAAAGGTCTGCATGGACCTTGACAATGCTTGCCCAGCTTTTGATGACAGGCGCGGCGGGAGTTATTGGAGTTATTTTTGGTGAAGTAGGAGGTGAAGTGCTTTGTATGGATGTGTCATGATCTGATGCAAGTGAGATATGAGCGGGGGTCGAGGGTATCTGGTGCAGGTCGCGCTGGTGGTTGCGGTGGTTCTGTTGCAAGCCAACCTTGGCACCAACCAGAGGCTCAAAGTCGAAACTGAC
>MU614565.1:34338-45534 GCA_025201725.1 Chytriomyces sp. MP71 | reverse complement strand
CCTCTTTCTGCAGGTATATAAGAGCTGCGCCGAAATCCGCTCCACCATAAGACGGATTCGCAACAGGCCTGTGCGTGCGCCGCAATCTTTTCAAGCTTGACGAATCACTTGCACTGTAACTCGGCTCATTGGTCGTTGCCGCAATCGCCCCCCGGAACCACCCCTGCTTCTTCAAAAATGCGGCGCACACAGCGCGCACCAGAGCAGGCGTCCAGATGCCACCCACCACGCAGGTTGAAATGCGTTTAAAAAATGTAAACGGGCACACCGTCTGAGAAGTCACTTCCATCAAAGTACCCCTCTACGGACTCATGTCAGCTTGCGTGGAGGGCGTGCATCCGTTGACGCCGTATCCCACAAGTACTGTGTGAAGCGCGTGTTGACGCGGTGACCGTGGGAAAAGTCTTCATCACAGCGCACAAGCAGTTGCGTGTATGGGCGGTTGACGATGAAGGTGGCGCCCATGCGGAAAGAAGGAAGGTTTTCAAAGGAGATTGTGAGGGGTGTTTGGGGGCGAGATTCGGAGTCAGGAATATTGATGCCATAAGTCATGATTGTGACTGGGATTATTGAGATGCTGACGCCGTTTGATGTGACGATGAAGGTTCCTTGAAAGGAGCAAGTATGTGCATTTTTGAGAATGTAAATGTCTACGTTGATTGCTGCCAACGGAACATCGAAGGGTGCTCCAATTGGGTCGTTGAAGGGAATCATGGTATCAAGGACTAATTGGTCAGCTTTTTTCTTTGTTTGGACATTTGTAAAATGAATGAAGTGTTGATTGAAGAATGTTATGTTTCCTGTTTAATCTTGTGTGTTTGTGGGAGCTGTAAATATCAAGTTTGCAGAGCTGCTGATGACAGTTTGTACCGGCGATCCGATAAAAGCGTCAATAATTTGTGCGCAGATGTATGAGACGCCTCCAGCGTTTAGTATGATTCCAACTGTCTTCCATACTCCTTGTGAATAGGAGAGAAAGAACACATGGCCCCTGCCGCCACCACCACCACCACCACCACCATCGTCGCGGTAAAGACGCCAACGAAAGTAGTGGTGCACCCGCTGGTGCTTTTGTCCGTTGTAGACCACTTCTTCCGCGTTGCGCGCAACACGAACAAGCGCGTGGTCGGTGTGCTGCTCGGCCAGATTGTTGGCGACACGGTCAACATTGCAAACTCGTATGCGCGTGCGTTCATTACCTGTTCTTGTTATGAAGGGCTTTAATTCAAGGCTGTTTAAGTGCCCTTCGAGGAGGATGACAAGGACCCCTCCGTCTGGTTCCTCGACCACAACTACCACGAGGCAATGCACGAAATGTGCAAGAAAGTGAATGGTGCGTTAAATCTGCCCTGGGTTTCATGCACACTTGGAACAAGAGCCTGCGGGACGCGCGTCCGTCGAACAATCCCTCAATCCTTCCCTTCCCCGCCCCACAACTGAACAAAACCCATGGAAACAGCGAAGGAAAAGATGGTTGGATGGTACCACACGGGTCCCAAGCTGCGTCCCTCCGACTTGGAGATCAACGAGCTCTTCAAGCGATACGTTCCAAACCCCGTCCTCGTCATCATCGATGTCATGCCGCGCGACGTTGGCATCCCCACAGACGCTTACTTTGCCATCGAGGAAGTGCACGATGTGAGTTTTGGACGCGGATGGGCAAAGCCAGCTCAACAAACACCTTCGCCACAGGACGGAACCGCGACCACAAAAACCTTCTCGCACCTCCCCAGCAGTATCGAAGCCGAGGAAGCCGAGGAAATCGGTGTTGAGCACCTCTTGCGCGACATCAAGGACAACATTGTCGGCACGTTGAGCACGCAAATCACAGACCAGCTCGACAGTCTCAAGGGCCTACACAACCGGCTCAGCGATATCACGGGGTATCTTGAGAAGGTGGTCGCAGGTTTACTGCCCGTGAACCACCAGATTTTGTACAACTTGCAAGACATTTTCAACTTGATGCCGAACCTTGCGCGCGCCGAGAGCGTACAGAGCTTCGCCGTGAGCACGAACGATGAGCTGCTCGTTGTGTATTTGAGTAGTCTTGTGCGGGCCGTCATTGCGCTGCACAATTTGATTCAAAACAAGATTACGAACCGAGATGAGGAGAAGAAGGAGGCTGGGGCCGCGTTGACGGAGGGAGAGATGGCTGCGAATGCCGCGTCTGCGCCAGTCGTGGGTGCAGACGGGGAAGATGCGAAGGAGGATAGCAAGGCAACCAAAAAGAAGTGAGACAGCCACCACTTCTTTGTGGTCTCGGATTTCTCACGCTTCTTGCTCCTTCGTTCGTGCATTCAGACGTTAATAAACAATGTTTGAGGCTTGTACACCCGGTATTGGAGTTTATTCCATGTCCAACGCGAGTCATCAGTAACCCAAGGTTTCAATTGAGTGCAATCCATCACTCTCACACCATCATCGCTTGCTCTCCAAGTGCAACTTACTTTCGCCATAATCAGGCATACACTCGCCGCTCTGAATAAAAAAATATGCACAACCAGCCACTAGCCCCTGACCAAAAACACACCTTCGACAAGCCACTTCAAAACTCAGCACTTGGCATAAAACAACATGTACGCCTGCCGATCTTCTCTTTCCTGGACAACATCAACCCCCGTCACCTTCTCGACGCTTTCATCGTCCATCCGCAGCCACTCCTCATTGTTGCGGTACACATCGCACGTGTAGTGGCCACCCTCCGCATACTTTCCATGATGATTCACCACTAAAAATAAACGCTCAACGCACCACCTACAAACCGAGAGAAACAGACATACCAGCAAAGAGCGTATACACAACTTGCCCCGCCCTCCGCGCCCCAGGGGCAACCACATTCCCACCCACCTTGAGTCGCGTTTCGAAGGTAACGTGCTTGCGCAGCTTGCGCGTTGTACCGCAGGACTGATCGTACACGAAGCGCTTGAGGTGCAGGATCAGGACGGACGGGAAGACATCAATGTAGGTTTGCTTGGTTGCATCCACCTATTGGTTTCGTAAGTGAACAAGGAGGGCTGTAAGAAAGATGGTGGGCGCGGAAGCTTACCGCGATGCCTAGGTTCTGACTCGTGACACCCTTGATGGTTTCGGGCACGGTGAGGTTTAGAAGCGCGTCGTCAATGCTCTCAACGTGATCGGGCTGTTTTCCAAACAGTCTAAGTCAGCGTGTTGCATTGCCCCTGAATAGAACTAAGACTCACAGCGATATCGAGCTGCAGGCTCTGAAAGGGTTCCAGCGTGACGCGCTCCTTATCCCCCTGCGCCTTGACGACGCTGCGCGTGCGGCCACCAAAGATTTGCACAATAGGCGTTTCTAAGATTTCCGTCTGTCATCAAGAGAAGGATTGAAATGAGCTGCTTGAATCACTTGCATGCAATGCTTATAAATGTGTAACCGTTCGCGTGGTGGCTGTCTTGTTTTTGGGCCCCACCTCGACCCAAGCGTCCTCCTCGCCGGTGTCTTTGCTACTCGATCCGCCCGTCGCATCGCTGGCGGTGGAACTCGCCAGCCTATCGGCGGAAGACGACCGGGCAACTGGTTTCCCGCCTCGCCGCACTGCAAATAGGTCAACAAGATGTGATTTTTCAAAATCAGGACTGGACCACACCAAATAAGAGCTCCTCATGCAACCCATCCAAAAGGAATCCGAGAAACTCCTCCGCGTCCTCCTGTCGCCCTTTGATGGAGTCCACGTTTGATTTTTTCCAGAGCGCGTCGTATACGTACACGGGCTCAAATGCGTCGGAGACTGGATTGAAAATGAATAGAGTTCCACCAAATAGGGTAATTTCCGGGAAACGCAAATTCACCTGTTCGGTGTTTTATCTTGCCAGACGGCTGATGAGGAAGTTCTTCGTCAAATTCGTTGAAGAACGTGATACTGTGGCAACAATGTGAATATGCCGTAACAATCAAAATATTTAACATACAATGCATCCATGAGTGGTGTGTTGCTTTTGAACGAGTAAGCCACGTTACGCCCCAGCTGCTTTATGAGGTTATAGAATGGCACGCAGTGCAGCAAGGGTTGCAGAATGGCGTTCATGAAGCACATGTTGCCATTGTTGATAAGTCCGCGGGGCTTGATGAGGCGAGATGTGAGGGATACTTTGTACGTAGAGAAGAATTCTGAGTTGAATCAGGTAGCATGAGTATGGAGTTCATTTGGCAAGCGGCCAAAAGAAATGGGGGCCAGAAGAAAAAACGCACTCTCGAAACCTAGTGTTACAGAGGGTCCGGATATGACGGGGATGGTTGAAGGTGTCTTGAGTGCCAAAGGGTCCGCATGGACCTTGACAATGTTTGCCCAACTTTTGATGATGGGCGCGGCGGAAGTTATTTTTGGTGTTGTAGGAGGTGAAGTGCTTTGTATGGATGTGTCATGATCTGATGCAAGTGAGATATGAGCGGGAGTCGAGGGTATCTGGTGCAGGTCGCGCTGGTGGTTGCGGTGGTTCTGTTGCAAGCCAACCTTGGCACCAACCAGAGGCTCAAAGTCGAAACTGACGTTGCTCCATCCAAGCTGTGGCGATGCCGCGCATGTTCCCCGAGTGTCAGTGGTTCGCTCTGCGGCAGAGGTTCACTCACATTCGGGTGCGCTTGGAACCGGCAACTCAGGGCTTCCAACGGCGCAACCACGCTCGCCGTCTCGTCTGCAATGCTGCCAAACTGTATCCGACGCACATGCAACACGGAAGGGGCCCGCGCGGACCATGCGTTGGCGTGAGGGTTGAGACCTGGATGCCGTCCAGTCCTTTCTTGCATCCTTTTCTTGCCTTACTCCGCGTCTTCTCAGACGGATCTCCCGTCCTTCTTCGCAACATTAGTTTTTTAAAAACACCTTTCTTTTCCCTCTCCTTCTCTTGGCCCGATGCTTGCACAGTGACCCCTCCTTCAGGTTCTCCCCTTCGCTACGCAACGGGTTCTAACTTGCGTATTTAATCGTGCCATGAATGAATACGTAGAGAACGTGAATACGTGTGGTGAGTCGCTGTGACCCTTTTCGCTTTTCGCAATACTTGCTAGAATGATTGGCCTCCGCACAACCGTCTCGCTCGCAGCCCGCCGCACGTACTCGACGCGGGCCGCGCCTGCCTCGCTCGCTGCGCTGGAGACGCGCTGGGGCAAGCTGCCTGAGGCCGAGCAGGGCGCTATCGCAGACCGTCTTTTGGTCGTCGAGAAGGGCGACTGGAAGAACATGACTCTCGACGAGAAGCGGGCCGGTGAGACGCACATCTTCCTCGTTGGAGGAACGTTGGAGGAAGGGCCATCAGATTACGATGGGCTGGAGGGGTTCTGAGGGCGTAACCACTTCCTCAACTTCAGCCTACTTTATCGCCTATGGCGAGCACGGCGCCCGCAACCCCAAAGACCCCCTCCTCACAAAAGCCGTCCTCGCCTACAGTAGCGTCTTTGTCGGCATCGCCGCCGGCATGTACTTCTGGTGGCAGACTCGTGCGTATCCTCGATCTCCTTCTTCCCACATGTGCTTATAATATACGTGTACAGAGAAGCCCATTGTGCGCACCATGACGCCCGAGTGGAAGGCTGCCGAGAACGAGCGCGCGATCGAGTTGAAGCAGAATCCGTTCCAGGGCGCCTACGCCGAGGTGCTCAAGAAAGAGGGCAAGTGATCAACACTAGTAGCTTTTCATTGACAGCTTCAAAGGAGCACACAATACACACCTGGTTATTTCATTTATTGATATCTCTTGCTCGTGACTTTTGATGTTCTGCCTCTGGTGCAGAGCTTTTGCTTGGAAGTACGAGGAGGCACTACCGTCATTCAAGGGCGCCTGCTCTCCTTCACGACAACGCCATTGGATTGAAACACAGAATAACTTGCCACACCTGAAACGTCTCAACTGAGGGCATGTTGCAGCTAAGAAAGTTTGTTCAGCTTTGTCTTTTGGCTCCAGCCCAAGCCGAGAGCCGAACCGAAAACTACCGAACCAAACCGAAATATCGGTTTTCATATTAAGGTCCGCGCGTTTCATGGTGTTTTTCAAAGTCAATGGTATAACCAACGAAAGAGAAAGAAAGTGGTCAAACCTTTGATACAGATCCGAACAGCTGCTCCTGACGTGAAACGTAATTTGCTAAGCTACTGGCTTAATTCCTAGCAGGATGGTTCGGCCTCTGTTTTACTTTCTTCAAAGGGACCTTCCTCCTCTACGGACTCATTTGGATCAGTTTTCACTGCTTCACTACTGGCAATGAAAGTTGATTTGCGAATGTGTTATTTATCCCCCCCTCCCCCCCATACGCCCACAACACGCATTTAATGATGTAAAATCACATAAAATATACTCTTTTTCTGGTTTTTTACCGAATTTGTTGTCGGCATTGCGTCAGGTCTCTTATTTGGACGATGTACCAAAAGAATGTCAAGACAGCCACGAACGTACAAAGGAAAACCAACCAAGGCCACAGAGGCATTCACCAACATGCCAGACATCAGAGACATGTTTTCATCTGCGCGTTTTCGGTCCGTGTCTGGGCCATCCACGTTTACGTCCTCTAACGCTGGCCTTCACCCTCCAACGCGTCCCCTCCTCAAAGCCATTGGCACTGTCAAACCTTCTCAAATCCGACGCCACTCTGTCTCTGTCTCTAACTCTGTCGCAACACCTGCTGTCTCGTCTTCTCAATCCGTCAATGCACCACCTGCAAACCGATGCCGTCTGATTGACGATGACAAAGAGGAAGACGAGCAGAACACTCCGAATGCTGATACTTTGCAACTGGACAACGAGGTGTTTTTTTTGAACTTGTCCGAAACTGTCCAACTTACAATTAACTTGTCACAGGATGTCTCAGGCCCTCCGATTGTTCCGTACCGACCCGAAACTCTCCCGGTATTATTCCTCTTCATTCGTTTGCATTCCAAGGCCTTCTACAACTTGGATTTGCCAATAAAACCGCGATTCGTATATGGACCTAACTTTCGCGAAAACAGGGTTCTGTGGAGTCCAACAGTGATGATGACAGTGTTGTTGATGCTGATTTGAACCCTGATTTGAGTCACATTTGGATTCCATTTAATTTAACCGCAGATCCAAAAGAAACCCAATATCCATTTTGACTCAACCCTGGGACCGAAAGACTCAAAAGACTGGGTTAACGCTGATGAAAGGTTGCATATTCGCTGTCCATTCGGACGAAAATGCCCTTCAACTATTCCTGCGCCTTCTTCAATTGGTTCTAAGTGTCCAGGATTCCCATTCACCAAGAAAGAAATCAGAATCAAGCTAGAATGTCTATTTGATCAAGATGAACGTACTGCTGACAACTCCTATTGGAACAAGCAGCAATGGACACTCTGTGTTGGTTGTGAAATTGTTAGAAACATTGACTTGAACCCTGTGGTGAGTCACAATCCGAAATTCAATATGACATTCAGAAGAGCGCGCTTCCCCTTTCTGTATGATTTATGACATGTTATCTAACCATTCTTTTCTTCTTTTCTTCTTAGAATAACCCAAAGGTACGCAATCCTACATTTGATCCACTCTTCCCACCGGAATAGCGCGCTTCCCTTTCCTCACAGTTTTGGTCAACTTGTTTGAACTAAGGAATGGGATGGCAGCTCACTGCGAATCTCTCCGTCGTCATTATGCAAGAAAGCGTGGCCACCCAGTTGCAGTTGAAACTCTTGCCTCATGGTTGGACAAGAATGGAGCTAGTTTACGTGAGATGTTGGGTCACGGCGCTGGTATCCTGGACTCGGATGCTATTGTTGTCTGGGATACTGAAAGTGATGGAGTTGGAGGGACTCATTCTTTGGAGTTGACGCGCGAATGGGTTTTCAGGAAGCTCTTGACTGGGGTGAGATGATTTACATTGGTTTTATCTAACAGGTGAAGTAGGAGACCTTGCAAGTGTTCCGTGGGGGGCGCCGATTTGAAGACCAAGATTCTCGCTTTCATCCAAGGGTCTGATTACCTTGTTGCCTTCGAACCAAAGGGCTGTGATCGCAATCGTTTGCAAGAGCTTCTTACTCCCGACGAATTCCAAGAGATTCTCCCGAGCCTCAAAGACTTCCGACGTGATATCTTCAATACAATATTCACCACAAATCATTCTGACACCTCTCATTTCTATGCACAAGACGGAATGCAACAGACCATTTGGACCAATTGGGGCATCAACTGATGAATGATGATGAAAGATGGCACGGATCAGTTTGTTGAGATTCCAGAAGAGGTGAATAAGAAGTGTCGTACAGATGTTGCAAAGTTGACCAAATTGAAAGGTTTTATTTAATATTTTTGATAAAGAAAACAATGAGAAGTCCGGTCCACCGAATTTTTTGGTTTCACTTTGTTCTCGAAAGTATGCCCAATTGCACATATCGATCGAGCGGCCCTGGCTTAATGGATAAAGGAGCAGTCTGTCAAAGAGCCTGCTGCGATTCAAGCACCTTTGAAACCGATAAGTCTCGATAACATCAAATTGGTATTGCAAAACTTGAATATTCGACCGGAAGTGGATATTGTGAGCAGCAGACTGGACTTTTTGGACATAAATCATGAGAATGATGAAATTGGAGGCAACAGATCCAAGCAAATTCCAATGCAATCTCAGAGACAACGAAGGGCATCCTCTGCATCGGCTCACCTTGTTCTTTCCCCTTCCCCGCCAGATTCCGGAAGCTCCTCTCCAATTCTCGAAATGAGAATGGAGCATGCTACTACTTCTTCTGTTGCTCCAACATTAGTTGATGACTTCAAAGAAACCAAACGTCTTCTCGCTGAGTTTGCTACATTGTTTGATAATACGCAAGAAAATAAATTACTAAAATACAGGTAATTCCGTTGCCGACGCAATGCCGACAACAAATTCGGTAAAAACCAAGAAAAAGAGTATATTTTATGTGATTTTACACCATAAAAAGAGTGTTGTGGGCCTATGGGGGGGGTTTACTGATTGGATAAAGATTAGCTCGTAAACAGGAGCATCCACAGGACTGAAGATGAGGATAAATAAAGAACGAAACAACATGATCATTAATAAACCCAAACTAAATTCTAATCCACATGTTTACTGGAGGAAAATTTGAGGATACAAAACACCAGTACCATTTGTCTTGAAGTATTCCATCAACCGCTCTTTTCACAGCAACTACTCGCCCAGGTACTACAATCCCATGAATGTCGTCAGCCCATCCAAGTCTGGTGTCCAAACAGCACACCCCTTGCAGCCAAGAGCGAATGCTGCAAAGGCTTTTGGGACCTACAGGTTTCCACAGGACCTTCAGGGCATCCATCCTGTCAAGAAAACCAAGGACGTACGCGCTGCAATTACGTCTACGCCATAACTTAATCAACAATTAGCGGGTGGTAAACACGGTTTCACATGAAGGGATGTGTTTGACGAATGCAACGACATTTCGACAACACTAGTGCATTGCCCACTTTACAGCTGCTACCAAGGATCCAGCCTCAGCTAGTTGGAACTCTCCTTTCAACGCGTGAGTCACACATTGTGAAATGTCGCCCCGTGAAAACTTTCCAAAATCAACATGACTGGAAGCCACCCTCACGCCTCGACCTCGAACGACCCCCAGTCGCAGGTTCAATCTGAGTCTCTCCAGGAAATGAAGGAGGGACACGGAATTATTGGATCTGTTAAAGACATGTTCCTCGATGCCACTGCAAGGTTTGGCCACGCAGAGGGTCGCGCTACCTCCTCAGCCGCTGAACCCATCAACAAGATCCAAGACAAATCGAATGAAGCGTATGAAACTGCTAACAGACAGCTTGACAACGCCAACCAGTCGCAGATCCACTCTGGCACTGAACAAAAGGAGGGACGCGGGATTTTCGGAGTAGTGAAGGACATGTTTCACGCCGTTACGGCAAAGTCTGGAGACGCCGCGGACCAAGTTACTGCCTCAGCCACTGAACCAATCAATAAAATTCAAGATAAATCGAACGAAGCGTCTGAAGCGGCCACGACACAGTTTGCAAATGCCAAGGAAAGGATCAAGAAGATCAAGAACATCCACCAGTCGCTTGTACTTCCTGACCCTTCTAAGGAAAACAAAGAGGGACACGAAAATTTCGGAGCTGGAACAAACCGCTTTCACGATGCCACGTCCAAGTCTGGAGACGCGGTGGGGAGCGCCTCAGCCGCTGAACCAATCAACAAGCTTCGCGACAAGTCGAATGACGCGTCTGAAGCGGCCAAAAAACAGCTTGATGACAACCACCAGTCACACAGTTTCCCCGAATTTCTCAAGGAAAAGAAGGATGGACATGGAATTTTTGGATCGGTTTAGGATGCGATTGACAACAGTAAGTAGTGTGAGTTTGGTTTCAACACTCCAACGAGCAATTGTGGTATGCAAATAATAAAAATGCAATGAATTTCTTTTTTATATGTATCAGTATAAAAAGTTGCTCTCGCGCAAGGACTCCAACAGTATGAAGCAATCAAAAACATACATCTGGTTAGATGGCAATATTTTTTTTAATTTTTTTTTTAATCATTTCATCGTTGGTGGTATAAGTAACGACTGTCGGACAGCAGACCAATTTCAGCACACACTAGTTGGCCTCGCTTGTCTCGCCTCGCGATCTTAGTGTGCTACACATGAAGACATGCGGTTTTTCCAATGGCTGGCTGGTCCTCCGATCAGTGGCAGTTCTGGACACTCCTCAACGATGGCGTCATCTATTGGACATTGGTATGGGTTGCTATTACCACATGACGCACCATCCAGCAGCAGAGAGATTGGAATGGCTGCGCCGTAAAGAGGAGCCAATCAATCCTTTTTATTATCATGTAGTTGAGAGAACTTTGGCTAGGCGTAACGGGTAAAGGCGAGTTAGAACATTCACCTGCATGAATCATTGGCCAAGTTGACACAGGTTCACCCTTTCTCAAGGTCCCTTGGCTGGTTATGGAGCCCTTGTTTCAACAGACTTAGAAAGCGAAGCAGATTTCACGGGCGCCTTGGGGTTAACGGGGTTGAAGCTCAAAATCGGAATGGGCTTCGGCCAGCTTTCTTCAACCCAAGCTTTTAGATGTTTATTCGATTTGAAGGGACATACAGAAGGCTCCAAGGGTCCTTCTGAGGAATCAGAAAAGTCGTCAAAGTCGTCCAGCTCTGTGCCGTCTCCAAAGTCTTGGCTTTTCATGGGTTTAGACATGAGAAGACTTGTATTTGCTCCTTTCAATGCACTGGAATG
>MU614565.1:0-14553 GCA_025201725.1 Chytriomyces sp. MP71 | reverse complement strand
GCTCGCTGCACAAAGATTATCCAGGCCGGTGATGGAGAGGATGCCAAATATATGATCAATGTGAAGCAGATTGCCAAATACGTGGTTGGCTTGGGCGAGCGTGTTGCACCCACCGATATTGAGGAGGGCATGCGCGTTGGGTATGTAGCAATCAGGCAGAACTTGTATGCAAAGGAAGAGGAGGTTAATGCGAGCCTGAGCATGGTCGAGCGAATGCGAGCTAAATTCCGCGGCCGACTTCGAACGCGCGTCCTGAGGCACCTTGCTTTCAAGCATGCGCCTTCCATATGATATTCTGACCCTTTTTGTGTCCACTCTAGTGTCGACCGCCAAAAGTACCAAATTCAAATCCCGCTCCCTCCAAGGATTGACCCCTCGGTGACCATGATGCAAGTCGAAGAGAAGCCCGACGTCACGTACGCAGATGTCGGAGGCTGCAAGGAGCAGATTGAGAAGCTGCGTGAGGTTGTGGAGATGCCTCTTCTTCAGGTTCGTCGTGGCGCGATGTGGCAAAACCCAACGTTCCACTGATTGCCTCGTTTGGTTTCATTTATGCAGCCAGAGCGTTTTGTAAACCTCGGTATTGACCCTCCAAAGGGTGTCTTGTTGTATGGCGTAAGTGTTTACTGCAAGGCAAGAATTACGCAGTCACACTCACTTGAATCAAAAAGCCCCCTGGAACAGGAAAGACTCTCTGCGCGCGTGCTGTTGCAAACCGTACCGATGCCACTTTCATCCGTGTCATTGGTTCCGAGTTGGTGCAAAAATACGTGGGAGAGGGTGCTAGAATGGTACGTGAGCTGTTTGAGATGGCGCGAACCAAGAAAGCGTGCATCATTTTCTTTGATGAGATTGATGCCATTGGAGGTGATGTTATCTGCATTTCGGTGTTGGTAAAGAGTTTGCTGATGATGGTGACCAGGTGCCCGTCACGACGATGGAGCTGGTGGAGATAATGAGGTGCAACGTACCATGTTGGAGTTGATCAACCAGCTGGACGGATTTGACCCGCGTGGAAACATCAAAGTCCTCATGGCCACAAACAGGTTCAGTGGAATCCTCCCGCCCTTCAAGGCCTTATTTCTTATATTTCACGCAGACCCGACACCCTCGACCCAGCGCTCATGCGCCCGGGTCGTCTGGACAGAAAAGTCGAATTCAACCTCCCAGACCTTGAAGGTCGTGCGCACATTTTCAAAATCCACACGCGCAGCATGAGCGTTGAGCGCGACATCCGTTACGAGCTGCTCGCGCGGCTGTGTCCCAATGCGACGGGGGCGGAGCTACGAAGCGTATGCACGGAGGCGGGCATGTACGCTATCCGCGCGAGAAGAAAGGTAGCCACGGAAAAGGACTTTTTGGAGGCGGTGAACAAGGTGATCAAGAGTTATGCCAAGTTTAGTGCGACGCCGCGTTACTTGCTTGCGGTAAGTTTTAAATGTTCAATTCATTTGTTTTTAGGATGATTGACACGCTAATGCTTTCGCTGTAGATGTAAAAAACGCTCTTCCTATGCGTTGCTATCGGGTTGGATTCATATCAAGGAAAGGAATAAAGCCCGCACCTCTCACCACCCTCGTCTATACTATTGAATCCATTTCGATCCTTTCCAAACATGCCAAAACAAATTCTTCACAGTATTGACATTTTTTGGACGTTGACTGTCTTTTGAAATACAACGAGCCTTATTCCGCGGTGATCCATATGCCGCATTTTAACATCATCGGAATTGTTTTCACTCCTTTCCTGGTTGCTCACATATTTGACATCCGGACGGCAGCTTTCAAGGGAGACACCGGCATTCAAGGCACCAATGGTTCCGAAGCGAATGCGAATTCGGGACCGCGAGCTCCTACCAAAATTCAGACTGTAACTAGCAAAGATACCCAAACTTTCAATGTATCATTGGGTGTGTGCATTTGTTGAAACGCGCGGCAGCTACGAGCTCGAGCTTTCTCACTAAGCTTGAGACCCCAAATCGAAGTCAACACGTCGGATTGAACCTGCTTGAGCGGAGCGTACCCCCAAAGTTTCTTTATTCATTGTAACAAGGTGCTGAAAGATCCTCGAATGCACTTTAGCGTTGAAAGCGCATTGCGACAAAACTGAATCATACAGTCAGAATCCATGCGAAAAATACAAAGGCATTAATCGCTTCTGGGGCCGAGATATGGCTCAATCAGCTACCAATGCATCCCTCAACTCGACTTCGAATGTACAAACTGGATTGGAACTCTAGCATATATATATAAAGATACCCCGCTTCAAGAATGGTTTCAGAACGGGACATATAGGCGCAGCACTTGGGTGGACCAAACCCTATGGAACGCCTTTCGCCTCGGCATGTTGTGGAAGTCAGGGGGCGTTGATCTTGATGCGGAGATTGTAGTGTGAACTCATTGGGTGCCATTGGTCGAGCGGTCGAAAAGCAGAGTGAGAAGATATAAAATAGTCAAATAATGCCTTTTTCAGCATGGAGAAATTCCTCTGGGGAGTGATGAAGAAGTCTCTACGGTTACAAATGGTGAGTGGATCTGTGTTGCGATCAACCTGTCTTTCCTATCATGATTATTCAATAGGGGACATGACGGATGAACTGCAGTATCCAGTTATGTTCTTCATGAAGGTGATCTACCTTTTACTGACATTCATCAATCAAACCGATTTTGGCAATTCCCCAAACTTCAAGTATCTTTCGATCGAGCCACCAGAACGCTTCTATCCATTCCATGATGCAGAAAGGCACGAAGAAATGCGGTTTCAGGACCAATGCGACAGAATGCAAAGTATAGCCGATACGTCTATTGGGGTGTGTGCTCATCTTTCATCCTCAAGTAAGTTCTGAATTAACTCTCACCAAGGTACATTATTGGCATAATCGGATGAAGGGCTTGGGATCTTTGCCTCGACATTCAATTCTCCATATGATCATGAATGCACATTGTCCAACATTATTTCACACATTTGAGGACAAAGAACTGGGAGTTGGGCCAGGTGGCGCTCTGTAACGGGGTAAATATCACCACGGCATGGGATCAATCCTATGCCACCACACAAGGGTCTTAAATCCCAAAGGAAGGGAGAAATGAATATAACTCATATGGCTATACTGAGTCCGTATTCATATTGGTGCCCATAAATTTGCGTTTTGACTTTAACAGGATTTAAGAACCCCTGCCGGTGAAATTGTAGTAGGGTGGCGTGTCGGATTTAAACATGTCCTTTAAATCCAGTTTGCCTCAAAGCCTTGAGGTACAAATCACCTCCTAAAAATCGCATGATGGAAAAGCCCGGAGATACAGGGCATCTGTCTTGCCTTCGGACCCTCACGCCACCACATTGCGCGTGGTTCAGCAAGACGACCGGTCGGGATGTCTGCTGCTTCGCCTTCCGCGTCCATCGCCAAAAGCATCTCCATCGGACTCAACATGGGCAAGCAATCAACCCATTCGCGCGGCGGGGCCTCTTTCACCTCCTCAAGAATGCAAAAAGGTGGAGGTTTGTCATGCTTTTGATCGGTCGTGGGATGCCTTTGGATGTCATCGTCTGAGCGAAAGTCCAGCCGACACCGGTAAAAGCCATGGTCAACAGCTCTTGGAATTGAAACTCCAAATGAACTTGATGCAGTCTCAGATTGCACAGCTCTTTGAGGCTCAACTTCATACTCAAATCGAACTTTCGCGACTTCTCCGTGAAGAATAGTGTATCCCGTCAATTGCGAGGTTTATTTACTTAATAAATATTTCATATTTTCCACTGCGGATGGTGACTGCACGGCTGCAACAGCATGCGCTCATCTACAATTTTGTTGCAGACCGCAATGCAGCTCGATCAGCCAAGAGTGTAATTTCCTGGACTTGACCCTCCGACTCGCCTCAAGACCTTTGGAAGGTTCGTTGAAAGTCATGAAGGTCATGTTTGGCACATTCGCGAATAGCTCTGACAACTTGAGCAACATGGCAATCACCGACCTCGGGACGAGACTCCCGTATCCAGCCCAACTCGCAATCGACTTCAAAAACGCCGAAGCCCCATTCGAACCCACCGTAGCTATCCTCTGAACTCACTTCATCTACGCCTGGAATGTAGCTCGTCTCGCTCGTGCCGTCCATCCCAACCGGTCCACCTCGCTCCTCATTATCGCCCAACGGGTCCCTTGAAACCAACGCATTCGTGCAAACTCGGATACGTGTCCATTTCGCAAATCCAAACAAGTGAGAGCCAAGATCCTTCACAGTCGATGCGTAAGCGGGAGGACTGGTCTTTCCTGGCAGTAAACAGCATCCGTCCCAGCTCCTCTCCCTGATGCGACACAAAAAGTCTGAAAGCACAAATATTGGCACATGACAGATCGAATACGCGACCGAGACTGTGAAGCGCAACAAGCTGGATGCCCGGATCGCCGTCAGCTTGAAACCGACGAATGAACGCCGGAGCTGCTCAGGGACACGCAGTGAGTGGCAATGCGATGCCATCTTCCTTTTGTCAATCAAAGTACAAGTGTTGCAAGTGCATTCCGCCCCTTTTTCAAGAACGAAGCTCTACACGCGATGCGAAGTCAGTTAATGCGGAAGCGCTGTCACAGATATGCACTCTCCGTATCAGTTTTTTATCTCAGTCAGCGTGGCTCAGGCGTCGCGAACAGAAGAATCACGCAAGACTTGAACCGCGCGTTTTTGGTGAGGGTATTGGATGAAGCGTCTCCAACGAGTTGCGTCAGCATATGGAATGGTTCACTTCCTTTAGGAGAGGAGAGAAGACTGCGATCTGTTTGTTGGAGGCTAATGGAGCGAGAGGTGGGGTTGCCTTCTTAAAGTACGCTTCCAAGCACTTATTCTATTCAAAGTTCAGATTGCTTGGATGGACTCAAGCTTGTTATGCAATGTGCAGTGTTTCGGAACGGAAAAACGGTTGGTTGGGACATCGCGTGGACTCAAGCAAAACGAGAAGCAAAAAACGAAATAAAAGAAAGTACGTTGGACGTGTTTTATATATACACAGGAGCGAAGTAGTGCAAGAAGGCCCGTGATAACTCACAATAGTCCTTGCCGTCTAAGGAGACACAAGGGAGGTTAAGAAAGGAGGGCCTCAACAAAGCCGTTCAAAAACAATACTCACCGTCGAACGTCTTCTTGTTGAACACCTTGCCCTCAGCATCCTCAAACTCCTCCATTGCATCTGCCTTGGGAAACTCCGCTTTCTTGATCGAGTTAAGTTTCTCCCTCATTTATACAATCCCGGAGTTACAATCCAGTACAAGCCAGGCCAGAGAGGCAAGACGAAAACGAACATGAGTAGGCTTCCTGAATCTTGTAGGGATTCCAAGGCACGGCATCCCATTCGCAGAACAACAGCGAAAGAAGCCCATTTTTTGCAACTACCAAAAAAGTACCCCAAGAAATAAATTGCGGCAAAGGCCTCAGTTACCTTTTGGTGCTTTTTGCCGGGAAGGTACACACACACCGTCAGAGACGCTCTTTTCGGCGAATTGCTTGCCGCCTGTCAAGGAAGGCAGGATTGAGACGAGGGAGGAATTAAGGAATTTAAAGCGACGAGAAGCACAGGTAACTCATAGGGTGCAGCCCTGGATCGGCCACTTCTTCTTCCTGGTTAGGCCCATTATCAACGCTTGCAGTCATCTCTGCCTTGAGTCATGGAGGTCGTACAGAGGCATAGCTCGACCCAGGAAGTTTTCCATGTATCCAACCAGTTCCGCACATATTTGATATTCGTGCCGGCAGGGAGACCTTGTAAGTATGACATGGGAAACCCAGCAGGTCAACATCATTTACTCTGCACCTTTGCCCGTTTCAGCCGGCACCCTAGCTACAACCTCCGAAAATTTATCAAATTCGGAAATGCAGGCAAGATAGTTGATTCACGGCATGTTCTTGAGGTTGATAAAGAGCTCAATGGGCGCGTTCAAGTGCAGGAATCGGCTTTTCACCTAGGACCTATTTTCGATGGCCAATATTTTGTTTGCTTTAAGGCAGTGAGCTTGGAGACATGGCATGCCTTTCGAGGCGGCCCAAGAACATGTCGGATTACCAATCCTCGCTTGCTCTCGGTCTGTTCTCGGTCTTCTCTTCAACCTTTCTATCCTTCAGCTTAACAGATGCTCGCGCCTATCCAGGGAGAGAATGCTCGCCTTTGGGTTCGCAAGGAGACGCGTTCTGGCTCTTCCGTCGTCAGACTCGAACGTACATACCTTCCATCCTCGACATCTTCATCCACCTTGCGCAACTCCACCTCGACTTGCGCATCATAGCACCATTGGTGGTTTGCTCCTGGAGAGCAGTGTACACTTTGAATTCGCTGGCGAGGAACATTTGTTGGGCAGTGTTGTTTCAAGAAACCTATTTGTTGAAGACTGATGAAGGAGGAGAAAACGAGAGAAAAATGAGCGAAGGAATCGACCGCTCGACTGACGAGAAGCTCGTATTTGAGACGTCCACCAGCGTTAAGGTCGTTGCTACATTCGACCAGATGAGTCTGAAGGAGGACCTTCTGCGCGGAATCTATGCGTATAGTGCGTGTGCTTCAAGCTCCCCTTCCCACCTGTAGCCTCCGCAGCCTCTGTAGCCTCTGTAACCTCTAATCATGAATAAAATAGACTTTGAGAAGCCTTCTGCCATTCAACAGAGAGCCATCGGGCCCATCGTAAAGGGACGGGACGTCATTGCGCAGGCTCAGGTACACCAGAAACACGCTTCCATCCAAACCTCAACTGAGAACAACTCCGCAGTCCGGGACAGGGAAAACAGCAACCTTCTCAATCTCAGTCCTTCAATCCATCAACACAACCTCACGCGAAACACAAGCCCTCATCCTCAGCCCCACCCGCGAACTCGCAACCCAAATCCAATCCGTCGTCCTCGCCCTCGGTGACTACATGAACGTGCAATGTCACGCATGCATCGGGGGCACCTCCATCGGCGAAGACATCCGTAAGCTGGACCACGGCCAGCATGTGGTCTCCGGCACGCCCGGGCGCGTTTTTGATATGATCAAGAGAAAACATCTGCGCACGGCTAGCATCAAGATGCTGGTTTTGGATGAGGCGGATGAGATGTTGTCGAAGGGGTTCAAGGATCAGATTTACGATGTTTATCGGTGAGTGTGTGTGAGTGCGCGAGCTTGTGGCGAGTAGAAAGCGAGAACGAGTTTGCATCGACGAGAGTGAGCGACAATGGGCAAGAGAGAGTGGTTATTGGCGATGCGACTACCGGCAAGGGAGAGTGACATAAATGGCCATAGCCGAGAAAACGGGCCGCATTGTCAACTAAAGACTGTATTGAAGGCGCGACATGCACATGCAATGGGAACCTGAATTCACATACCAAAACAACGAACAGCTACCTGCCTCCCAACACGCAAGTCGTGCTACTCAGCGCGACTCTCCCACACGACGTGCTCGAAATGACAACCAAG
The DNA here is from genome assembly GCA_025201725.1 of Chytriomyces sp. MP71. NCBI lineage: Eukaryota > Fungi > Chytridiomycota > Chytridiomycetes > Chytridiales > Chytriomycetaceae > Chytriomyces > Chytriomyces sp. MP71. Next base: position 7,122 of record MU614565.1, on the reverse strand, counting down.
TTCATGACGGACCCCATCCGCGTCCTCGTGAAGCGCGACGAGCTTACGCTAGAAGGGATCAAACAGTTTTTCGTTGCCGTGGAGCAGGAGGATTGGAAATTTGAGACGCTATGCGATTTGTATGATACGCTCACAGTCACACAGGCCGTTATTTTTTGCAATACACGGAGAAAAGTGGATTGGTTGACGGAAAAGATGCGCGAGGCGAACTTTACTGTGAGCAGTATGCACGGCGAGATGCCTCAGAAGGAACGGGACTCAATTATGCAAGAGTTCCGGCAGGGGGCGAGGTATGGATGAACTGTTGTATTCCGTCGTCTTTCGCGTTTTGCTCACAAGAATGAACGATTTGGGTCAGCCGCGTCCTCATAACCACCGACGTCTGGGCCCGTGGAATCGACGTGCAACAGGTCTCCCTCGTTATCAACTACGACCTGCCCGGAAACCGTGAAAACTACATCCACCGCATTGGTCGGTCGGGCCGTTTTGGGCGCAAGGGTGTCGCCATCAACTTCGTCAAGAACGATGACGTCAAGATTCTCAGAGACATTGAGCAGTACTACTCGACCCAAATTGATGAGATGCCCATGAACGTGAGCGACTTAGTTTGAGTTTTTTGGTTAGGGTTGTGGTTTGCGCGTATGTTTTATCGAGTCGTTGTATGGGAGACTGGCATTGTGTACTTTTTAAGTTTTAACACGCCCCCACACACCCCCCCTCCATATGCCCACAACACTCATTTTACGGTGTAAAATCACATAAAACATACTCTTTTTCTGGTTTTTTGTCTAATTTGTTGTCAGCATTGCGTCAGCGAAAGGGTCTGTCCGAACTTAACAAAATGACATCCAGAATATCGAAGCAGCAACCCCTTCCCACTCCCACCGGATGTCTCACAAAGGCGACGAAGCAGTCGCAGGCCACGGAAAACACGGCAAACATCCGCACTCTGTTCGCGCCTTTCTCAGGCGATCCAACAGGCAATAGCAGTGCTCCCTACAGATCAGACGAGGGCGTTCTACCACAGTCACTCCTTCTGTCCAACCACCTCTAACGAGATACCACGCCATTTCTTCATCGTGATCGTCTGCCATGAAGGCCTCTCTCGACATGTCCTCGTCCCCTCCACTCTCTGCGCCCGTCTCCCATTGTCGTCGCGTCATTGCGATTACAGACGATGAAGATGAACAAAATACACCAAGCACTGATGTTGTTGAAGGCGTGGAGGTTTGGTTTTGATTTTAGTCCGTCCTATGGATTGTGCCTTAACACTAATCTGCATTCATAAGTGATGGAGTGGGAGGGACACATGCTTTTGCCTTGACGCACGAGTGGGGATTCAGGAACCTGGCAACTGGGGTAAGCTGCCTCTCCATTGTGTGATTTACAGCTATCACACAAAGTAAGAGACTTTGCATGTTCTTCGAGGAGATTCTGAAGTCAAGGTGAAGATTCTAGCATTTGTTCAAGGATCCAATTTTCACATTGCTTTCGTGCCAAAGGGTTGCGATCGCAATCGCCTGCAAGAGCTGCTCACTCTGAATGAATTCAATGAGATTCTTGCCTCAAAGATTTCCGACGTGACATTTTCAATCAAATCTTCACCACGGACCATTCCAATTCTTCCCGTTTCTATGCACAAGATGGTATGCAGCAGACCATATGGACAAACAGTGGCATCCACTTGACGGAGGATGACATGGATATATTTGTTGAGATTCCAGAAGACGCAAATGAGAAGTGTTGTGCAGACATTGCGATGTTGTCCGATTTGCTGATCTTGTTGAAATCTTTTGTTCAATAAAACAATGGGAAGTCTGGTCCACCTAATTTTTTGGTTTCACGTTGTTCTCGAAAGAATGCCCAATTGCACATAGCGAGATGCCCTGGCTGAATGAATAAAAAGGGAGTTTGTCAAAAAGCCTGCTGCGATTCAAGCAGCTTTGGAACCAATAAGTCTCGATACCATCAAAGAAGTCTCGCAAAACTTGGGGGTTCTACCGTATATTGATATTATGAGCAACTTGCTGAACTGTGTGGATATATATACTGAGAACCAAGAAGTTGAAAGCAACACACAATCTGTCAACTCGCGAATTCACCTCATCGTACACACAAAATCAAGTCACACAAACATCAACACTGTTGAAGCAATAACTGAACAGATTCGGAAAAATCCTCATTTGGCCGCAGCACAGCAAACAAAACTAAATACTCATAGCTATTTAATCGCAGAGTTATTGGTGCATTTGCGCAAGGCATTCAAAAACACTGAGAGGAATGATCATCAAGTGCGTTCTTTTCTCATATTGATGTGGAACTACACTTGTATGTAAGGGAAAGTCAAGAGGGGGTTGTTAGGTTGTGTAAATTTTTATGTCCCACACGAAGGACAGGTCGCTCATTGCGGTGGTCGGCGACGAGGACACTGTGACGGGGCTTCTCCTCGCAGGCGTCGGCCACATTGACTCGAAGCAGAAGAGCAACTTTCTCGTGGTCGACTCGAGTTGCGTGTCGTAGTTTGCAGCTACCAACAGGCCCTTACTATGGCAATCCAGAGACTACGCTGTCCACCCTCGAAGACGCCTTTCTCGAGTTTACGAAGAGAAAGGACATTGCTATCATCCTCATCAACCAGCACGTGCGTGACGAGACCAACCAGTCCCGACAATCCCTCACACTCCCCTGCGACAGGTCGCAGACGACATCCGCGCCATGCTCGACGATTATCACCAGGCATTCCCCACGGTCCTCGAGATCCCTTCAAAGGACCATCCGTACGATCCGGCGAAAGGTTCCACACCCCACCGCCGTCACGCGCAAACTCAAATTTCTCACATCCGCTCTCCTAGATTCCGTGCTCAAAAGGGTGCAGAAGTTATTTGGTGATGACTCAAAGTAGCGTGTCTTCTCCTTTTGGACGGCACGACGCGCTTGGTGAGCGAGGACCTCCTTCATTCTGGCATCCAACGCGAATAAATGGCATGATGACACACGTGGGTTGTGGACACCTTTGATCGCGTTGCGTTGCAGACACGCATAGGTCAGTGCCCAGGAGATTAACCTCAGCAACCAAACAACATCTCAACAACCTAATAACATCTGACATTTCCCGACGCGTCCTCGTTTGTCAATGAAAATTAGATGAGTAAGGAAGTTGAAGCAATATATAAGAAAGGAAACTGATATAACCTTTAGTTCTTTGAAAAGGACGGATTTTAGTTGGCTTCTGCAAACAAGGACCTGCCTATTGAAAAGAACCTAATAGATTGGGGAGTGCGGAAACTTGCTTGGTTAGATTGCTCAGTCGCAATGAGTGGCAATTTTCGAGCTTCAAGTCTTTATTCATGATATTATGTACTTCGACGTTGGCCAACCATTGACTCGACGACACCATCTTGCCCCGAAGCAGTGTCCGCGTCCTCAGCTCCATACTGAACATCGCCGTTGTCGTGTCTGTCGATGTCGGACTTGGCGACATCCTTTTGCTCGGCATCCTCATCCCCAGCCTCATGCTCACTATCGTTGTAGTCACTTGACGCCTTTCTATGTCGAGTTCTTACTCTGTGGCAGCATCTTCCATGTCAAAAAGGTCATCCCGCCTGGCAACGTCAAACTCGGCGCTATCCTTTTGCTCGGTGGTAGAATCCTCGAGCTCGTTAAGGCCATCAGTGTCGAAACGTTTTCCAACCACGGATTCCGCAACTACTATTTGCTCGGTGGTAACGTTTTCGACTTCCTGACCATCGCTATCGTCACCCCTGATAGCGGTGGACCATTCTGCAACAGTCGCGTCTCGTTGTACGATATCAGCGTTTCAAGGGAGGAGGCGACGTTGGAAATGGGAGCTGCTAAAACGGAAACTGTTAAGGAAATAATGAAGAGAAATAATGAAGAGATTCTGGAGATGCTTTTTTTTCATGAGTTCTGGAGCCTTTTTGGGGTTTCACATTCGCTGTTCAACAGCAAATCACTCTTCTTAATTATTTCGCAATGAATGAGTTCCTTTAATCTCATGTCATCCACAAGCCGTAAAGAGAAATCTGGGACAGCGATATGCTCCTGATGGAAGGTGCTGCGATTTGCTGAAATATGGCCATTTCTTTTACCAGCTACTGTCTACCGAGAGCAGAAGGTACATTTTTGGTATAACATAAATAAGACATTGATATATCTTAAAGTAAGATACATAATACTTCATAAGCGTAAGGAGGGACGCCTTCTGTATTCGCAATTGGTTGAAAAATAATGAAAGAAACGCAAGAGGTATGCATGCATTCAGCATATCATATGGTTCCTTTGGTCCAACTCACCATCCTCATCAAAATCCTGTATGTTTCAACCTCGCAAATCCTGCATTCTTATTAACAGAGACGGTAGGTCACTTTTGGGGTGTGGTATCGTCCCCAAATGGCCAACGTTATTCAACACGTCGCACCAATCGCTTTCGTCTTCCTGACTACCATCACCTTTCTCTGAATCACTGCTTCTACTTAGGAGTGAGCTTTTTTGAGTTTTCTTGATCTGGTGGTGCCTGCAGGAGTGTAGTCGGAGGCCTTGCATTCATCCGCCATCCGACATGGACCTTTTTAACTAACGAAAACCCTCGCATTCACTTCCTAGCTCATCAGAAAAAAATGATGATGTGGCTATTCTAGAATTAGGAAGATCCTTGAGAAGAACATAGTGAAGCTCATAATCACAGGGTAAGAATGCGAGTGCATGCCCTTTGACTCCGCAAACACAAGCTTCGTCGATGATTGGTAGTCTTATCCGATGCGGACATAATGCAAGGACTGCCTCGTTAGACCGTCCATCCTCCTTTTGCTGATGTCCACAGGAAGAGGCAGTATGTATTTCGTACGAGCTTTCGATAACTCTGATTACGTAAATGAGTGATTTGGAATCTAATTCTCAGCCTCCACTTTTCTCGTCACTTCACTCAAAGATTGGCGTGCCTCATGGTCGCGTATCATTAGTGCGACATCCAAGGAAAGAAATGCAAATTAACGACAGTTGTCAAGGCCATCTTTGCCGCAGAGAGCATGATACCGCCGACATCGCGTACGAAGCGAACTAGACGACTATCCGCCGATTGTCGGACCACGACGCAAGGGCGAACATCTGCCACGTACGGAGGACTGTATTCATGAGACCTATCCAGACGAGAAATCTGCGCTCCTATCGCGCGCCAACATTGAGGCGCCATTGTCCCTGCTTGCGACGATGCTTTGCTCAAGCCCAACTCATATCGTTTCCCACGACTTACTAATTGCATTATTCAAAGGAGAGAAAGAGTGATGGAAATGGCGGGTATCTTGTCAGTTTGCCTTGCTTTGGTTGCCTTTTGCACGCCTTCCTCAGCTCTGTTTCAAAATAAGGTTTTGTCAGAAGCCTTCAGAATATATCGCTACGCTTGCCTAGCCACCGCGGAAGCATTGGGCTGATAGTAAGATATCTCTGTGGTTTGGCTCAGTTTTGTTGGCCCGAACTCGCGCTTAACAATCTCGACGACGGAGATTACTTTCGAGATTGCCTTGTCTTTAGCGCGCAGTGTTATACTTGCTTTACGTGACTATGCGCTTTGGTCAGGGATCCTGGCTCTGGGACGGGCGCAGTCGAACGAACCTCCTCGCCAGCCACGGGAGTCCCGTCCACCTCAAGGGCACTCTTAAGATGGTTTAGCGCCGTTTCGACGCAGTCCTTGACCTTGGATCCGCTGTGGACATTGACGAGCATTCAGCGTGAGGATGATTAGAGAAAGCAAAAAGACAACTCCCACTCTGCGTGACATTAAGTGTGTATGACAATGCACTCGACAGCGCCATACCGCCGTCCAATCAGATAGCTTTAAACGCTCAATGACTCTCGACACGAGCACCAAAAGTGTGCCATCCAGTATGGGTCTTCTCGTTAAATAGTAAGGTCAGATATGAGCTATATTCTGTCTCGCAGCAAAATTCCAGGATCGTCATGTTCCTCATGGTCCCTTCCGAATTCAAGTACTCGACCACCACATTACGCCCTCAGTCCTTTCCCTTGCCAGTCCCGAATTCCTGGACCTCAGCATTAATGCCCCTCTCTGGCATGATTTAACCGGCACTCTGCGACCTCACACAATTAGAAATCCGTTTCGCAATGTATCGGTTGCTCTATTCCACGTGAAATAAACGCGTCAGAGAACGCGCTCGTGGTACCGATTCCGGAGTCGTTGAGGTTTATGGCAGGATTGCTTAAGATCGTAGTGTTGGAGAATCCAGGTCTTTACCGCACCATTATCTCATCTAGGGTTGGAGGAAGCGGAATGTGTACAAGGCTTGAAGGCGGAAGTGCTTCGGGATTAATGTACCATTACCGAAATACTTTCTTTTGGCTTTCCTTTGCCTAGCTTTAATGGCCGTATAATGTAACGTGCTTAAGAACTTCGGTCTCCCCCTTGAAGATCGTATTCTCGTTCGGTTCTGAGACGCTAACCAATCTAATATCAACAATATTTTGCTTATATGCTGTACTGCATAGATGAAGCATGGCTCTCTTACTCTGAAAAACAATTATGGATGGATTGGACACATGTCCGCATTGCCTTGATTGGAAACAGTGGGGTTACACAAGCGGCAGCCTCTTTCAGCAAAACCCACTCACCCTCATTACGCCACTTATACAATCAATCATTAAATCATGAGCCAGGAACCACCCGCTCTGCCACCAGCTGTGGCAGACGTCACAGAGACACAGATTGAGTTCGTCGAGATTCTTGACTCTCAGGGCAATGCAGTCACTGGCGGTTTGACGAAGGACATGACCATCCGATGGGTCGGCTTTATTGCCTTTATAATCTTGTTCAGTTCTTGGACAACCCAATGGGTGAGTTTGGACGCCCCCCAAGCTGAGATTACCTCGAACTTAAAGGCTGACACCTCAGGTTGCTTTCGCACTGCCCTATTGGAAATCGGACAAGTATCACAATGCTGGCCTATTTTCAATCTGTTCTCACGCAGAGTGGGAGTTTGTGAACGTGACCCGAATCATGTGTCCGTCGCGTGGAAGTGAGTCTCGATTCAAAACTGTGTCTCTTCTCAACTCACGTAACTGTCATCCAGCGGTTTACACCTCATACGAATG